>PVJD01004196.1:0-142926 GCA_004026545.1 Mormoops blainvillei | reverse complement strand
CCACGCAGCAGCTCTAGAACAGGAGATGGAGGCATCTAGGAGAGGTGTTATCAGGAAAAAAAAAAGGAACAGAGATTTTCTCATGTATTTGGCTGTAATGAGAATTGTTTTACAACTGGGTCAATGTTTAGCATGAAGTAGTGATTGATGCCCGGAAAAACAAGCAAATGAAAAGGTTAGGCGATTTTAGCTGCAGGAAAAATGAAAATGTGTACCGGAAAATAGATGTAATTATAATACACTACCTGTCTCAGTCACTAACAATATTTATATGGTTCTAGAAATGTACACACTATAATAATTAATAAAAAAATCGTGATGTGATTCTATTGGGAGGATGGGGAGGAAAGTTTGTGGGCTGGCTGGGGGAGAGGGAAGGAGGGAGAGAGGGCTCTAGACTCACCTTTATAATAGCAGTTGATGGAACTGTCTCAAACAGATCAAGGCTGGTGGGCTCACAATGTCTTGCTTGGAGAGATAAAGATGCATACCAGAAAAGACGTGCAGAGACTTGGAAGTTTTTTCCTCTGAGACACAGGACAGGATTATAAGGAATAGTGAGGAGGTCAGAGAGGAACAGAGCCAGGTTTGATGGCACCTGGAGCTTATACAATTTGGGAGATCCTCTTAGAAAAAAGAATTATAAATACAAAATTAGGAACAAGGTTTAGGAAGGGTTTGTCCAAGTGAATGGCTCTGAAGAAGCATTAATCATTGCCTGATGCAGACACTTCTGAAGTCACGAGATGCTGTTTTTCATTGCAAACTTTATGGTATTATTTATTGCTTAATGCCATGTATGTGTTATTATTTTATGCATATTTAAAAAAAAAGAAAAACAATGAGCACATTTCTAAAACCCAACTGACTCTGTCACTTGAATTAAACCATTTCTACTTGGCTTTACACAGTGCTGTTGGGACCAAACCAATTTGTGCAAATTGATATTCACTTACCTCTTTGCTTTGTTTTGTGCCTGAAATCCTTCCTCTTCCATTTGAAAAGGATCGAAGTGAATTTTCTCATAAGGTGTTGTGCTTGCTGAGCCAGGAGCCCTAACACTAATATGTTGAAAACCCTGTCCCCCTTCTCTCACCTGTTCTCACACCCAAGGTTCAGTAGTGCGAGGCTCCTTGACACAAGGAAGACTCTCCTTAGTCACAGTAGCCAACACAGCTCTTGGGTCAGTTCCCTTGGGGAGGAGAAACTCTTAGTTCTGGGGAAAGCTCAATTGATATCTTAGATGCTCATTTTAGGTGACAAAGCACAGACCAGAACTCCATGTAGGGGGTGGAAAGGGGGCATCAGGTTGCTGTAAATTTTGGTGGGACAGAGCCTCTTGCAGAGCACTCTCGCCAGCCCACTCCTAGCTCCCCCAGAGCCACCTAAAAGGAGGCCGTCATGCTGTCGAGATGGTTCAGTTGTATGTGGCCATTCGAAGTGTTCCAGTCACGTTCAACAGCCAAGCACTGAACGTTCACTGAGTACAGGGCACTGTGCAAGACTCTGTGCTGGTGGGACCCCAAGTGAGGGGCACCTGGCTCTGCTCATAAAGAGTCCCTGACCTAGGGCTCAGGGTTGCCCAGTTCAGCTCCTCCTTAAAGCTGCCCCCCACCTTCCGGTGCTAATCAGAGCCTTTCTGTGGGCCAGACTCTGCTCTCGGTGTGCGGCCATTGTGCTCTCCGAGGAGAAAGCTAAGTTGCCCCTGCTTCTGAGAAAGCTGCAGTCCACCTGGGAACGTAACACGCCTGTCTGAACCTGGAGCTGGGGGGACTAGAATTTAGAGAAGGTGAAGAGAGTGCCTGTAATTGGGAAATTTCTTGGAGACAGGAGTTTTGTCCCCTTTTGACCAAGATTTAGTAAATTTATAAGCAGATGAAGAAAAATACCAACAGTACAGATGTTCACTTAATACAAGCATTATTGATCAAATATACTTGAACTTGCAGTCACTACAGTTTTCCCCCTTCCTGGGGTAGGAACTCCCTGTGTCCTGAGCCAGGGAACCAAACTGGGGCTCCCTCTTCCGGGAAGCCTTGCAGGATATCCAGGTGGAACCAAGCCCTCCCACTGTGCCCCTAAACCTCCTGTGGGACCCTCTTCATAAGCACAGATCACATGGGACAGAAACTGCCTGTTTCCCCACCAGATTGTGATTAACTAAGGTCAGGAAATGGTTTGTTGGACGCTGCGATGCCTGGTCCAGACCCCGGCCCCTGGTAGTTGTTCAGAGGATGCTCCTTACACTGCATGAGGCACAGTCTGCGATGTCCTACTCATTTGAACTCGAACATAACTGACCCCCTGCAGGCTGGCAGGGTGACTGTGAGGGCATAAAGGAATAGGTGGGCAAGTGAGTGGAGGACTGGGAGGGGGGCACGGAAACTTTCTTTAGAGATGAGTCATTTCCAAATCTGTTGCCCTTAGGCCAAGTTGGGCCTCTGTCCCAGAGGCAGATGCTGTCCCACTTCCCCTTGCTCTTGGGTCAGGTCCACTCTGCTTGCATGGCTGTAGGAGGAGGGCCAGCCCTGATCCGCCTCCCATGCCCAGTGCAGGCCTGTCCAGGGAGCAATGCGTGAATGCCTGACGATCTGTTTCTTCTATCTTAACTTTGAAATGATGTGAAAATTGGACACGAGAGACAAAAACATTTTAAAATGAGTATTTCTAGATGAGACTGGGCTAAAATATTTATAAATCCTAACATAATTGAAAGTCAATCTATTTAGTAAGGAAAGGGCTAAAATCCAAGCAAATAACCCAATTCAGAAATGGGCAGAGAATCTAAATAGACAGTCTCCCAAAGAGCATATACGAATGGCCAACCAGTACTTGTAAAGATGCTCAACATAATTAGTCATTAGGAGAATGCAAATCGAAACTATGATGAGATAACGCTTTGTACCCACTGGGATGGTTCTAATAAAAAAAGACAAATAATAAGTCTTGGCAAGGATGTGGAGAAATTGGAACCCTCATACATTACTGGTGAGGATATGAAATGACACAGCCCCTTTGGAAACAGTCTGGAAGTTATTCAAAATGTTAAACATCGAGTTACCATATGACCCAGCAATTCCACATCTAGGTATATATCTGAGAGAAATGGAAACATGTCCACAGAAAAATGTGTACTCAAATTGTTCAAAGCAGCATTATTTATAATATCCCCAAAGTGAAAAACCCAAATGTTTATTAACTGATGAATACATAAACAAAATGTGGTCTCTCTGTACAATAGAATATTATTTGGCCATAAAAAGGAATGAAGTACTGACAGATGCTATAACATGGAACATTATGCTAAGTAAAATATTATGACAACTGAAAGAAGTGAGTCACAAAAGCCCACACATAGTTTTGTTTATATGAAACATCCAAAATAGGCAAATATATACGTACGGAAATTAGGTTAGTGGCTGTTCAGGGTTGGGGAAGGGGAAATAGTGACTGCTAGTGGTACAGTTTCCTTCTGAAGTAATGGCAATGTTATAAAATTCATTGTGGTACTATTTGTACAACTCAATATGTGAATATGCTAAAAACCATTGAATTGTACACTTTAAATGGATGAATTGTATGGTATATGAATTACACCTGAATACAACTGTCATTTAAAAAATCCAAACAGGGCATCTCTCTGCAACCTGCCCTGACTCCACAGCCTCTCTCTCCACTGAATTCCCTCAGGACCCCTGGCCAACAAGGGCTCATCCATCTTCCTGGGTCTCATGTTGGGTGTAGGCTAGGATCTCCCACCTGGGTTGTGAGTTCTTTCAGGGTAAGTTTGACAACTTCTGCCTCTATGATTCTCCCATTGAAGTAAGCACAGTACTGAGCACCAGGAAGTTCACTTTTATTTGATTGATAAATACCGATAAATTAATAAATATCTTTTAAAATGCAAAGAGGGAATAGAGGAAGAATCGCCACGCCTACCATTATCAACAGGTGGTGTGTGTGTACGTGCACATATCGGAAGGAAGGAGAGTGAGTGGGAGAGGGAGAGAGAGAGAAAGAGAGAATAAGGTTTGGGTGTTTGGTGTTGTTGGTACCTCTCCAGTCCTTCTCAAGCTGACAGGCAGGTAAGTGAGGAGAGGGAAGAAGGCAGCAAGGAATGGAGGAACCAGCATTTTAATTCTAGATCAGCTGATACCTGGCCCATGGCTTGGATTCTGGGGCTCGGCAACCCTTTTGGGAAAGAAGGGGCTGGAGATGAAGTCTCAAAGGTACCTAGTAGCCTGGATACCGTGTGACTGAGTCTAGGGATAAGATCCTGACTGTGACCTGGAACACCGTCTCTGCCACAGACCTTGGAGGGTATAAGTCCCTTTCCCTCCCAGGCTGCCATTCCCCTATGTGTACTGATCTGGATGGGACCCCGGGGCCTCCCTGTCTTCTGCTGGCAGTGCGCTTCCAGATGGAAGCTCACCAGGATCCAGGCCTGGGGCCCTAGCTGTGCTGGTGGCCACGTTTACTGGAGTCAAGGATGTTCGGGGGCAACGCTTTTCCCTTCCACTCCCCGGCTTGAGTTTTCACTTTCCCTCTGGCCCAAAGAGGAAAAGACAGAAGAGTGAGATTAGAGCAGATAGAGGAGGAAGAGGGATTGGCAGCCTCGGTAGCCAGGGCTTTGGAGGGGGAGGTCCGGGGGCCTGGAACTGGCAGCAACAAATAGAGGGATTCCTGGTGGGTTGGGGGCAATGACAGGCACAGAGTTGTAGGCATCAGTGAGCTATTGTTGGAACAACTTTGGTGGGTTCTACGGCAGTGTCTGCGGGGATCCCCAGAGTGAAGCACTTCCCATCTGCCTGGAGTAGCCTTCATGTGCACTGACTTGTCCTGCCTCTAAAGGGGCTCATCTCCTGGTGATATAATATAGTAAGTCCTCCTGTAATGTTGTTCTTTTCAAAGTTTTGTTCAATGTTGTTTTATTGTAATGTTGAAAAGGAAGGAAAATTGATTCCCAGGGTCATTGCCTGTGTGGAGCTCACACGTTCTCCCTATGTCTGCATGCGCCTTCTCCAGGGACTCCGGCTTCCTGCCACGTATAGCCACGTATCAAAAATGTGCACATGAGATGAAGTGGGGTGTCTGCGTTCTCCCTGTCGAGTAAGTGGGGGGTGTGGGTGTGAGAGCTCCCCGCGACGGAAGGGCCTCCTGTCCAGGGTGGGATTCAGCTGGGATAGGAGCTGGCCACCCAAGACCCTGAACTGGAAAGAGTGGGCTGGAAAAGAATTATTTGACTTGTTTTTATTCATTTTTCTTAAATTTATATATAACTCACATTTATTTCAATGTTTAACATTAGGAGTGCTTGGGATCTTTATAAAACCAGAAATATGCTGTAGGAACTTAATTCTAGTTTAAATCAATTTTACTATGGTAAAATTGGTTTTGACATAGGTCTTTTTTTTTAAATCCTTGCTTGAGGACATGCTTATTGATTTTAGAGAGAGAGGAAGGGAGGGAGAGAGAGAGGGAGAGAAGCGTCAGTCAGTTGCCTCTTGTGTGTGCCAGGACCTGGGACCCAACCTGCAATGTAGGCACACACCCTGACGGGGAATCGAACCCGCAACCTTTCAGTTTATGGGATGATGCTCCAACCAGGTTACTCCAGTTGGGGCTGATGTAGGTTGTTTTGCTTAAAGTCAGTTTCCAAGAACCTGTCAACAACATTATGTGAGGACTTACTCTAATAGTGATTGCTTCCATATTTTTAGTATCAAGTACTGTAATTCCTTACCATACCCCCATGAGGCAATTATTATTATCCTCACTTTACAGATGGAAAATAAGGGTGGACAGAGAGGAAGGCTGAAGCTCCACCGAGCCCAGGTGCACCTGCCTCTGAAGACCCAGATCCTTCCACCCCATAACGCTGTGCTTCGGTGACAGGGTCTGGGCTCTTCCCCCATGCACAGGCTCTCCACGCCGCCCAGCCCTCTGTTTGTGTATAAAGGCACTCGGCCTATATCCACTGATGTTTTAGGTTTGATCTGGATTTGATCCTGAAGAGACAAGGCTCCATAAAGAGAACCACTGTAGGGTATGTCCCCAAAGGGTCTCGTTCCCCGTTGTCAACATAGTGGTGGGCATTATGGGAGGAATAGTCTCTCATTCTGTTACTGCCACCTCACACTCCTGGGAATAAGTGTCAACTGTGAGAGGGACGCTTCTACAGCTTAGGAACAAACCAGTACTACATTCCCAAATGGTCCTCCTGAGCCAGTGTCCCTGCTGCCGCTGCGCACTTCCCCCAGGAGGGGGCTGCAGTCACGGGACATTTGGCTGTTGCGGGGTCAGATTTCACACATGCTGACTCCCCATGGCTACATTCTCTGGTATCCATAATGGAGGCTGTCAAATGCTTCTTAAGACTATTTTTAAAAAGTCCTATTTAGCATCGAAGTGATGCCAGAAATGCAGACTATAAAGAAAGACGACAAATGATCACTTCCTCTTCCAGTTCTGTCCAAGGCCTGAGGCTGAAAGACTTAATGCAGAGTCTATTCTTGGACATTCAAGACAGAAGTTTCTTTTCTTTAATTTTTTTGAAATGTCAATCAAAATGTAATGTTGTTAGCACTTTTTGGAAGTCAATAGATAACATGTGAACCAATGAGGTAGATATGATCAACAGACGAATTATGGTTATGGAGATAAAGACAGTGTTATGGTAATATACATATATTTATGTAGATGAAAGTCAATCTCTGGTCGAATGCCACCTTCCAACGTGTTTATGGGGTAGCTATAGTCTGCTAGAGAAGGCCTACAGGTGGTGATTTATGAAGGTCCCAGATAACAATAACAAGTACTTGCAACCCTGAAAGTATGCCAGACACTGTTTTAAGTAGTGCTTTACATATTTATATCATTTAATATTTATAATCACACTAGTAGGTCAGCACTATTATTATCTCCATTTTACAGATAAGGAAACTAAGGCTCAGAGAGGTTAAGTAACTTGCCCAAGATCACACAGCTAGTATGTGATAGAGCTGTGGTTCAAAACTCAGGCTGCAAGGCTTCAAAGTGTGGGCACTTGACCATTGCACTGACTGTCTCTCAGATGCTTAGACGCGTGTTTGAGGAACTCACACATGCAGGGTCACAGGAGGCTTCCTGGGGGCGGTGGATGCAGCCAGGTTTGGGGCATCCTTGGCCTTCTCTGACCCCTTCTTATCCCCCTATTTGTGGCCCTCCCATGCCATGTATTCTTTCTTACTATTTTTCTAACCATACTGTATGCCCAGTCCTTGTCTCTCACCCCCATTTCTCCTCCTTAGTAGCTCTGTGAAGGTGCTGCTGAGGGCAGCAGCTCTGTCTTTCTTTTCTCTGTGTCCCCGGTCTTCAACCCAGGGTTTGGCCCAGGGTGGGGGAAAGTCAGTGAACTTAGGCTGAATGACATTGCTGATGAAAGGTGGAAAGGAGTAGATGGGGTATCTTAGGATGGGACTGGAAACGAATGGGGTGGGGCTTGAAAATCCCTGGGTCCATGGGGAGTCCAGGTCAGAAAGGCGAGATCATGGAGGGTCTTAAATGAACCAGAGGAATAAAATGTAACAGAGTAGAGTTGTTTTTGGGCAAGTAGGCTTCAGACAGGGACAGATTTAGAAATTTAAACTGATCTTGAGGCCATGGGGGACACTGGAGGTATCTAATCCATGGACCATCAAAAACAGACGAGAGCTCTGGGAAGATTTCTGGTATCTCTGAATGGGAGGGTAAGAGGGGACAGAGAGAGGAGGCTCAGGGGAGAAATCAGAACAAACTGTAAATCACTTAAAAGCAAAAACTAATGTAAACTTGCCACGCTGCGAAACAGGTGTCAGTGACTCCAGTGGGTATTGGGAAGCACCTACCACAAAGGCCACCACCAACCTTTTCGCCTTCCTCTGGGCTGTCTTGGAGAAAAAGCCAGGGGCTCTGTTCATTCGCCAGTTGCCTGTGTCCTTTGGATTCCATCAGCTTCACGCAATGTTTTCCATCAGTCTGTTTCCCATCTCTCCTATCACACTGGCTGAGCCAACAACCTTTAATTTTTTCTCCTGGGCTGCGGCTTCAGACCTGTTTTCCTCCCATGCAAGGGACCAAACTCTTTCAACCCACTCCGTCATTCTGGAGTGGGAAAAAAGAATTGCTCCTCCTCAGCAAAACTGATGCAAATGCCAACTCTGATTTGAAAACCGTCCGATCATTGAGAAGCTGAGTTTCTCGCTTATACTACACTTGATCTTAGCCAAAAGGCCGAGAAGCGATGAGTTTCTCACTTATAAGCTCCTCTTGAGTTCCCAGGGAAAGTAGAACAATCATTTATAAGAATAATAAAATCATGTCCGGTCTGACAGTGTCTGCTTTCCATCACTCGGCTATGAAGCAGGTGCCGATTCCCAGAACTACGTTTTACTAACAAACCCTTTTCCCTACCTTTAAGCACTGAGTCTTTCAGCACTGCAAGCTCCATTGCACACCCCTAACTAGTAACTTAGAGGCAGAACCGGAGGCTTCTTGTAAATTTTCTGCAGACTCTTCCCTCATCTTTTCATTTTTACTAGGGCGTTCTCACCTAATCTGGATGTCCCCTTTTTTCCCTTAGACCTGGAATGAGTGCCACCCTTAGCACTATAATGGTAACTGTTATTTACAAAACACTTGCTCTGTGCTAACAGCTTGTTTTCTGCACATTATCGCATTTAATGCTCACAACAACTTTGGGGGATGCTATTTTTATCTGTATTTATGGATGGAGACAATAGACACTGAGAGGCTAAGGAACGCAGTGAGTGTAGATCCAGGACAAAAAACCAGGGAGTCTCTGACCCCAGAGCCACGCCCTTCCCATGCCCTCCTGTCCGGCTCTCAGCAGCACTGCCCAGGTTTTGTCTGGTACAAAAGAGGTGGCAGTGGAGGTCATTGTGGTTTTCTAGGGAGAAGGCAGTTGTGACAATGTCCAGGGTGGAGCTAATAATCCTGCAGGTAGAATAAAATAATTTGTCAAAAAGCTGATTAAAAGATCCCGTATGTGTTCTCATTGTCATGTCACTCTAGGCCTTTAATGTACTTGGCATTGCTATTGAACAAAGAATTGCTATAGAAACAATCACGGCAAATGTTTGCTGAGTCCATGCTGTTTCTCGGGTGCCATGCGTAGATACCATCTACCCATTCATTTCAATAATCCTTTCACATGTGCATTGTTAGCGTTTCCACTTTATAGCTGAAGAGACTGGGGCAGAGTGCAGGGAAGTAACTTGCCCAAGGTCAAATTTATTGAGTGGGAGAGCCAGGATTAGAAGCCGGGCAGTTGACCCAAGAGCTGTTAGGGGAGCGCTGGCTTTCAGGCTCCTGTGCTTCCCCCCAGCCCCTGCCCTGCCCGTGTTCGTCCTTCCGTCCCCCCCTGTTAGGGCCTCAGCTCTGGAGGTGGAGCTCCTCAGACCCTCGGTTTACACCTCCGTTCACGTAGGGACCCTCTCCAGATGTTTGTGTGTTTACTATTTCACTTTTTCCTTCCCCATCTCTGATCTCCCCACTCATCCCCCAGACCTCCATAAGCTCTTTCTCTAATGAATTTGATGTAAAAACTTACATATGCATGTCTCCTTGTAAACAATCTGGAGTTGTTTTATATGTCCTTGGCTTTTAATTTATTTAAAAAATATTGTGTCATAAACCTTTCCTGGTTCTGACTTTCCCTATTCAAAATCATGCTTTTAAGATCTATCTGCCTTGATTTATGTGTATCCAGTCCACTGCGTCCCACTGCTGTCTCGTGGTTTATTCTCCAGCACATTTCACTTAACTATCCCTCTAGTGATGGGCCCCAAGTTCAACTTCCTGCTATTTGAAATAAGAATGCTGTCAACAGACATCCTCACACTGGTTCCCTTATTAGATCTGTGGAAAATCTCCGGGTTGTGTAAATGAAAGTGGAATTGCCACATCATAGAACATAAATACCCATAATTTTACTAAATTCTGTTAAATTGCTTTCCAAAAGAGCTACACTGACTTAAAACTCCCAGCAAGCAGTGTACAAGTATTTCCATCTCCTCACATCCTCGCTTAAACTAGGAATTAACCACTTTTCTAATTTCTGCTACTCCGATGGCTGCAAAGCACTGTCTCATTCATGATTTAATTTGCATATCTCTGATTACTAGGAAGTAAGAGCATCACTTCAGTATTTATTTTCTGTAAATTGCCTATCAATATCCTTGCCCTTTAAAAAAATGATCGGGTTTATTGTCTTTTTCTTCTTGATGACTTGGAGTTCCTGGCAGAGCCTAGAGTAGACATGAATGCATTATTGATATTAGATATTGCAGAATCTTTCTCCAGGCTGTCATTGATCTGTTTTTTGACTTTGGTGCTCCTTGTTAAACTCCATGACTACCAAGTTGTGATGTTTACCTATTTTTGTTTTTTTTAGCTTTATGGTGTCTGCTTTGGAGTATGTAATTATAGGTATTCTATTGTATTTTCTTCTATGAGGTTTATAGTTTTACTTTCCATGCTTAGGTGTTTATTCTGTCTGGCAGCTCCTGGCATAAAGTGACCGTGGAGCTTTCTTTTTCTTATTATATCAAACTGATTTCCTAACACCACTGACTAAACAATCTTTACTTCTCCCATTGTCAGTGGTACCACCTAAATCACCCATAAAGTTCTCATGCATACATGACAGGAGGTACCCCTTGGCCCAGAGTGCCCCTTCTGAGCAGCTTGGCACGTCTCCTCCCTGTCCAGGCAGCTCAGGAGAGATCTGGACACCAATGGGTGCCATACTTAGTAAGGATGTCTCTCAGGTGGGGCTGCCAACCTTCAGACTTGTAATGCACAGCAAGATGCTGATAGGGATCCTGAAGTGGCCTCAGCTCAGTCTCTGGCTCAAGCCTGGCTTCAGAGGGGCCATCTGTATTGCTTATGTGAGTATCTGCAGAGCCAGACTTGGATTACAATGGTCTGAGTTTGAAGCCCAGTTGTGCCACGATAAGCTGGGTGAATTGGAGCAAATCACTTAATTTCTCTGAACCTTAGTTTTATCACTCGTACATGGGGAGTTAAGAATACCTATTTCATAGTTATCAAGAAGATTAAATGAAGTACCTTGCACATTTCCTGGCACATGACAAGCATTTAACAAATGATAGCCACCTGGGTGCCAAAAGAAAAAGTTCATAGAAAACGTGCTGCTTGAAAGATAAATACATGTTCGCTAGGCAGCTGTGCTGGTGGAGCTTCTGTGTGGGAGGGAGCAGCGGAACAAAGGCCCCGAGGCATGAAATAGCCTGACATTTCAGGAGACTGTAAGTGGTTCGGTTTGGCTGGAGCATAACCTAAGGGAGAGGAGGGACACACAGTGTCTGTGGAATACACAAAGATGGGTAATTATAGGTCGTCTCAGGTGTGTCTCTAATTGCTTTACGGGTGGGTCTGGTCAGCTGGGGAAGATGGCTGTCTTTTCAGACTTGGAGGCTCCTGTCTGAATCCCCAGCCCTGAGGGACTCCTGCCCATCTCCGGCCAGAGCCCTCCACTGACTCTCTGCAGATTGGAGGCAGGTTATAGCGTGGGGCATCCCCTGACCTCACGACTTCTTTA
This sequence comes from Mormoops blainvillei, assembly GCA_004026545.1. Lineage (NCBI taxonomy): Eukaryota > Metazoa > Chordata > Mammalia > Chiroptera > Mormoopidae > Mormoops > Mormoops blainvillei. Next base: position 131,324 of record PVJD01004196.1, on the reverse strand, counting down.
CCTACTCCCTGGCATCTGGTTCCATAGCCAGTGCTGCTTGATTTCATTTTCTGTTACAGCAGCAGCCCTTTTCTACCACCAATGTCTCTTTTAGGATTTAGGGAGGTGGAACCACTCTGCATGTCATGGAATAGGGGTTTATTATAAGAATTAGAATTCCCGTAATGGTGAGAGGGACTGAGGGGTAAAGGTCTGTGTTGTGGCCTGAAATATATCCCCCGAAATGTACAGATCAAAGTCCTAACACCCAGTATCTCAGAATATATTTGGAGAGAGGATCTTTAAAGAGGCGATTAATATTAAACGACGTCACTAGGGTGGACCCTAATCCAACCTGACTGGTATCCTTGTAAGAAGGAGATTAGGACAGACACACACAGGGGAAGACCATGCAAAGACAGCCACCTACAAGCCAAGTGTCCCCTCTCGAGGCCTCAGAAGAAACCCATCCTGCGGATGTGTTGATCTCAGATGTCTAGCCTCCAGAGCTGTGAGAAAATAGATTTCTGTTGTTCACGTCCCCCTGCCTGTGGCACTTTGTGACAGCAGCCTGAGCCGACTAATACGATCAGGAAGGGGAAGCCAGGGGATCGTAAAACCACTCCTTATCTCCCCGAGCCCCTGACGTGGATGGGGACATTGGAGCCTGCGAAGCTAGGCAGGTTCTGCGGTTGAAGCGGGACTGTGAAGGGGGAGCGTGCTGTGGAGGTCCTCGGGGAACTGCTGCTTCTCTAACTGCCGCCTCTGTGGTCGCCCTGAATCTGCTGGCGAGCCTGGGGCCATGTTGGTGATTAGGGCTAGCAGGTGGGAAGAAAAGCTAGGCACAGAGTGATGGGGAACAACAGGGTGGAACCCGTCGGGCACCTCTGTGTCCATCTGTCACCTTTGGCCTCAGACATTTTGAGAGAGAAATGTTTACCACTTCACTTCCACTTCCAAATCTCAGGTAAGTGCTAACTTTAGTCAACTTGAACTCGAAACCACAGATTCTGGGCAAACACATAGCTTCCAACTTGACCCAGTTGACAAAGGAACGGCACGGCTCTCTGAGATGTTCTGGAAAAAGAAAAGACAACCTGAAGTCTATGTGAAGGCCGTGTAAGTACCACAAAACAATAACCCGTATTTATACATTAAAGGCCCTTAAAAGTCTCATTTGAAAAGAAACCCATTTAATTTTGATCAAGCATTTCCCACAATCCTTTGGCCACTCAGTCTTCTTTCTTCTGGGCATAGCAACCCTTGACCCGTGTGCACTGGATGAGGTGAGGCTATGTGTGGGGCTGGGGGTTGGGCACTGCTGCCTGAGGGCAGCCCTTTTGGACCGATATCCACTCTCCCGATCAGGATCAGTCGACTTCTTGGCCACGCCCCACCTCCCGGGCAGAGCTTCTGCTCGAGGGTCTTCCTCTGCCTCCTCTAGCTAGTTCCTGTCCTGCTCCTGGGCCACACAGCACCTTCCCTCCGCTCTCCTCCCAGCCAGCGTCAGCATGTTGAATGGGACACGGCTGAGCAGCACTCACCGGGCATTGATGGGCAGATTAGGTGGACGACATGTGTGAAGGAGCTCTGGCGAAGCTTGGCCAGTGGGTTTTTGGCTGCTCAACATTTAACAAATACTGTCCCTGAATGGTCACTTGTGACAGATTCACTTTTTGAAAAAGCTTTGAGTAGATTTCTTGCTGTCCCCATAGTAGCATCATGCTCACCTTCTTGCATGGCAAGCTGTTCCTTGAGTGGGGGAGGGCGGTGTAGAGGGGAGTCAGGAAGGGTATCCCCGTGACCCAGGGAAGCCCCCAGGAATGAAGCACACCTATGACTCTTATGCCTCATGTGGGTCTGTTGCCTCAGGGTCTAAGCTATTGTGATGTTTACACTTTGTCCTACCAGGTCCTACGGATCTGAACAAATACATTTTCCAATACCAGAGGCACCAGAGGTGCCAGAAATGCAGGCTGTCAGCCCAGACAATGGTGTATTGATGCTCCTAATTTCTTTGTCAATTCAAACATCTACTGAGGACTTTAAAGCTAAGTTTACCTAAATACAATCACGTGTTGGAATTGAAAAAATGAAAGTAAAAAGACAGACCTATTTCTGACAAGATTGCAGCAATTGGTTGGCTTGACAGGGCTTTAAATAACTGTTATTGGGAAAAAGCTGAAGAGTCTAAAAAGAGTGCATTCTATTCCTCCACTCCTGCACCCCACTCCCAGGGGTCAGCAGACAGAGGAGCTATAATTACACCTCAAGTGGTTTTAATGACACAGGAGGGAATTCTAAAGCCCTAGGTTGGAACAAAAGCAGAGGCCTATGTTCAGTTGGACATAGTTCACAAATCTCCTAGCTTTCTCCAGATAAAAACAGTGCTGAGGATTTCTGCAGGACAAGATTCCCTGGGGGTGGGAGGGGTAAAGACAGAAATGGAAATAGATGGATTTATTTTAAGCAGCTTTTAACCCTGGCCTCAAAGGCCCCCCCTTCTTCACCTTTCAAGTCTGTATAAATTAGGGCTCAGAAGACAGTGGTATTTGGGGGTGATTTTGCATATTCTTTGGGAAAACTACAATGTGGGTGAAATTGCCAGTTTCTCCTTGAGGAACCAGAAACACCCATGTGTGTGTATGGGGGCAGGACGTGCCAAAGTCATCCTGGCTCAAAACCATACCTCCCTCTTCCCTTAGCTTCCTGGCTCTCCTGCTGTGAGGCCGATCAGGAAATCCCTGATGGCCACCTTGGGAACCCCAGGGGAAAGATGAAAAAGGAGGAGGACATTGTGCAGGCAGGCTTTTTAGCATAAAATACTCTCCCTGAGACCAGCTCAGTCTGGAGCATAGGTGCTGACCAAGTAGATTCATTTTCCAAAGAACCAGCAGGGGGAGCTTAGAGTGGAAACCAACAGCCTCCAAGGATCTCGGACTGAGCGTTGGTGTGGAGAGCAGGACCTGAAGCCATGTTTAGAGCAGGTGCAATACAGCGTCACAGACAATGTGTGCTCACCTTAAGAGTAACACCACCCTCTCCGCTGTAACACGTAAAACAATGTATGGCTATCAGAATGACATAAATATGTGCCTATCGGGGCTGATGTATACAACAATATGTGCCTTTTGGGATTGAGGAAAGCAATACGTGCTTATCCAAATTAAGGAAAACATGTTTACAAGAAATTGTGCAAAATCAACATGACTCTGCAACCCAAAAGGGCAAAAAAGCAGAGGACTTCAGACCATGGATGACTCATCCGGAGAACAAGTCACTCTGAGACATTCTGCACCTTCTGTCTCGGGAGAGAAAGAGCTCCGCCGTGTCCCTACCTCTCTGCCTCTGCTTCGCAAGATGCTCACTGCCCCGCCCAGTTGCCTCCTAGACCCGGACCTGATCTGGACTCTTGGGGCTCGGGTGTGTTACCCCCTAATTCTCTTGTGGGATGTTATTACTGATTGTTTCTGAGTGATTGTTACTGTTACTAGGTTAGTATGGATTTGGATTGAACCTGCATTAATAAAAGAGTAATGAGTGGCATAGTCACTTGTGTTGACTCTCTGTTATCCTTCGGTGCCAATGTCCCCTGCAGGACAGGTAGCCATATAGGTGGCCCAGAACTTTTGGTTCTTAAGACCCCAGTCAGATGAACAGAGCAGGGAACAAAGGCTGACTTATAGGAAAGACTATGTGGCGAAACATCAGCTTGCAACACCTAGCAATCCTGATTTCCATCTCTTTGTCTCTGTTTTGATACCAAACAAATAACAAACAACCCCTCCTGAAAGTTCTCTGTGGATTTATGTGTCTCAGCTGATCAGAGACACCCCATCTTGCTTTGGGTGGTAGGTTTCTCACAGAGCACGGCTGCCTTAATGAAGAGTAACGTGCTCACCTTTGTTCCCTGTGTGTGGGTCCCCCGCCCCAACCCAGTGCATAGAAATCCATGGAGGAGTGGGAGTGGCTGTCCCCACAGTGAAGAGACACGGTGTGCTGTCACAACCTGAGGGACAAGGTGACTTATCAAGAAGGAGGCCATTCTGGTAGATATGTTTTACAGGACAGAACCCCACACCCCCAACACACACTCTCCTGTATCTTGCTTTTTTTCATTTAACAAAACATGTTGGATAGCTTTTCACTTAGATATACGCCTTCATCCATTACATTTTACTGTAAGAGTTTGAGGCTGGGGTTTCTGAGTGAGTGAGTGTTACTGCTATTTGAGCACTGAATTATTACCATGTAAAAAAGACAACTTTATCTGGTTCTTAGGAGAATGCAAAAGTTCCTAGTGCTTTTTCTACTCCCCACTCAAACTTTTTAAATACTCCTGAACTAAGAACAGGATTAGCCTCAAAGGTAAGGTTATCAGTGAACCCTGAGAGAGGAGCCAGCTATGGGTAGGGATGAATTGAGCCACTAATAGAGGGATTTCAGGCACTGTCTCTGATAAATGACAGAGTTACACAGAGTGTGGGGGCTTCTCAGTGCCCCTCAAACCTGGTCTATAGATAGGTCTGCTCTCTGTGCATAGGCCCAGCAGACCCCATGCCTCGTCCCGAGCCCCTCCCTAAACAGAGAAGGTTGCAGCAGGCAGAGATGTCTCCTTTCCCAGGCAAAAGACTCCTGATAACCGGTCTTCATTTATAATTTTTGACTTACTAAAGTGAGATCCAATGTTTAATTTCTCTCAGTTACATTTATTAACGGGAGCGAAAAGCTTCTGAGTGTGAAGCTCATTGGAACATATGGCCAACCTTCCACCCTGAGAGCCCGGGGCAAAAGGAGGCAAGGGGCTGGGATTTTAAAAACCGTTTGGTTTTCCTGATCCCCACGTCCTCAAATAATTAAATAAAAGGAGCTCTTCTTTTTACCCTATGAGAAAGGATCAGACAATTTAAATTGGAAAGAATCAAGAAAAAACTAGGAGATGTGTTTAAATAATATTAATAATGTCTATGGATATAGGCTTCAGAGTTATTGCTCAAACTTTATTTCTCAATGGCTTTAGGACATGGTTGAAAACAGGTTGTGGCTTTTGGGCTTCACAGAGGACCTCATCGGTGCCTGGTTCACAGAGGGGGAAGCCGAGCCTCAGAGAGGTAAGCAGCACGCTCAGGGTCACCACGTCTGGAGGAAGAGCTCACACCGCGAGATGGGAAGAGAGAGAGACTGATGGGCCGGGGTCACTTGGAAAGCTTTTGGGTAGGAGGCGGGTTTAGGTTTTGATGTGAAGGGCAGATAGAAATTGGTCATGAGAAGAGGAGGGAGAAGTTACCAAGGCAGGGAACGTTGACTGAGCAAACGTGCAGCAAGAGGTGGGATGTGCTTTGTGGGTAGTGAGCCTGACAGCCTGGCTTTAGAAAAAGGTTCTTCGCGTCCGGTGGTGGGAAATGAAGTTATGCATGGAGGCTGGGACTTGGGGGTTGGTGGCTGAGATGTTTGCATGTTATCTTTGGGTGATTGCTTGGGGCTAGCAGCTGGGGGACTCTTGGAACAGATGATCTGGTGCTGAGCAAGGCATGGCTCTTGACCTGGCCCAGCAAACGTTCACTTGGCATCTCTGTGTACCAGGTGTCGGGAGTGGTGTGAAGACACATACAGGAAAATGGCAAGTGAGGAGCTCGTGTCAGGAGGGGGTTTGCTCTGAGGTAGAAGCCAAAGAAGATAAATTAGGGGGCAGAAGAAGGTCTCAGAGGTGAGAAGATATTTGTGGTGGTGATGGGAGGAAGAACATACAAGGGAAGAATTTTGAACAGAAGCCAGAAACCAAGGAAAATGATGGGATTTTGATGGTGAAGAGGGGAGGAACTAACATTTTTGAATGCTTCAGAATAAGCCGTCCAGAGCTTCTCAGCCTCAGCGCCATTGACAGCGGGGGCTGGCTAATTCTTTGTTGTGAGCGGTTGCCCTGTGCCCTGTAGGGTATTTATCAGCATCCCTGGCCTCTCTGTATTAGATGTGAATGGTACTCTTTGAAAACTAGTGACAATCACAAATGTCTCTGGACACTGTCAAATATGCCCTGGGGGCAAAATCGCTCCCAGTTGACAACCATTGTCAGATAAAGTAGGAAATTAAGTCTCAGCAAAGTTAGAATCCGTTAGCTAGGAAGTGTAGCAAACAGGCTTTGAAACAGAGCAGTCTGGCCATGGAGCTGGCGTTCTTCAACACAGCGAGGCCGGATGAGTGGAGGAAGCAGGGGCGATTCCAGCTAGGAGGGGAGGGGAAACGGGTGCTGAGCCTGGAGCCTCCTGGAAACCATTCCCCTTGGGCACAGCTCGGCACGGTGGGAAGTGGCAACTGGTCAACTACGATTCCCCAAGTCAATAGCTCTTTGAATATTAAAGAACTGAAGAGAGAAACATTTATCTTTCTGTAATGCTAGGCTCCCAGGCTCCAGGGGAATCTGTTACTGCTATGTTGCAATATTTCAAAAGTGATTACCCAGCCTGCTTTGGATTAAAATGCATTTGTAGTTAAAAAGTTGATGGGCTAAAAAATTTTTTTTCTAAATCTGGAGATGATGTTTGCTCCTCTCCAAATCTAATTCAGGCCTCACACTGCCACTATAAAATCTATTGATCTGTCAACTCATCTCACACTGGCATAATGTAAAGTAAACTTATAAACTCCAACACCTGGTGAATAAGTTAAAAAACACATTGCTTCTCAGAGCATCTTCCCTGACTCTTCCAGCCCATTTCATGCTGCTTCTTAGTGCTCTTTTAGTTATTTAACCAATGCGATATTGTAGATCTAATAGCATTAAGTTTTGGAACTACATATATATATGCTAAGATACGGTTTCTGCCCCCAGGGAGCTCACAGTCTGTTGGTCAATATGGGGTCAGCATGTTCCTCAAAGGAGGTGTGTAAGGCGGCAGAGGTAGTGGACTCAGCATGTGCAAGGCCTAGAGGAAGAGCTTGGAGTTTTAGAAGAATTGCATATTGTTTAGTATGGCTTCAGGGCAGTAGGTGAGAACACAGCATACATTCCAGGCAAAGTGCACCCCACGGTATCCTGTTCCTTTCCATTCTGACCTTTGTTTCTGTTTCCTGTATCCCTCAGTCCACCTCCAGGTATCTAGCCCCCTTTCAAGCATCAAGTCCTCTCTCCCCATGCTTTCTTAAGCACTGCCATTTTTCTTGGCCCCTCTCTGACTCCTCGTGGCTCTAAGCATCCATATCCTCATTTTGATAATAATCATATTTTTATCAGTATATTGAGATACTTGGAAAGCAGAAGTAGTGTCTTGTAATTCTCTTGTTCTTCAGCAGACTTTTAGGAAAGGGCTGGTATTCAATATCCTATTGTTAATTGCTTTCGGAATTTCAGAACATCAACTTGAAGAGCTTGTGTTGCTCAACCTGGATGAATTTGACTGAACCAGCTCTGGGGATTCTGGCTCTGGCTCTGCACAGCATCACATGACACTGCTGTCTTCCGAGTTTCCTTCCACTTCTTTGGCTGGTCTGTCCTTGTCTCCCATGAAAACGTCTCTTCCTCCCCACACATCTGACCTTGGCTATGCTGTCTCTTCGCTGTTTACCTGCTACCTGGCCAAGCTCCTACTCCTTGGCTTTAACTACCACCCATTTGCTGACAACTCTTAAGTCCAGTCAAGAAGTCTGCCTGCATCCCGGACCTGCCTCAGCCAGGGTTGCTTCTTTCCCAGGTCCTCTAAACTTAGCATATGTCAAACGGAATTCATCATTTCCACCCCTACTCTTCCCCCAGCCCGCTTTTCCTCTTTCAGTTTTCTGTAGCCTGGTGAATGGCACCAATTCCAATGCCAGATGCCAACCCAGAAATCTAGGCAACGTTCTAGAATGCTTTTCTTTTCCCTAGTCCTACCAGACACAAACCCAGTGGAGTCTCCCATCAAATTATTTCTAAAACCTGCATATTCCTCTCCATCTCTCTTAATTATTAGTTTAGAATTCCTTCTTTCTTGCTGAGATACCTGCCCTTAACTGCTCTTCTTACCTCAGTGTGAGTTCCACTATCTTTCTAAAAACCAAGACTTATTTTTTATTCTTCTATTTAAAATTTTCAGGAAAATTTTAGGAATGATGCTTAAAGTCCTCAGTTGAAATCTCAAGGTGTTTCATTACCTTGCTCCTGCCACCCTTTCCAACAAGATCCTGGGTGGCAGAGGCCATGGAATGCAGGGATTCCATGTTTGTTGAGTGAATAAATGTTTTTTGGACTCTGTTGGAAGTGACATGAATATGTTTTTAACTTGGGATTGGATAGCATAACCTCCTACTGAGCATCATTTCTGAGCCCTATTGTTTAGATCACCAGGGTCTGACCTGAGACCCCTGCTTGTTCTGACAGCTCATTATCTGTCTCACACGAGGGGAATTTCCTGTTCTGTCATTAGGTCATTGTCAAATGCCCTGCCTGTCACTCAGGAAATGTCAGGGATGGATATTTTTCAAAAGGGAGCTGGTCTCTTTTTTTTTTTTTATTAACAGACTTGGCTGATACCATAAAAAGAGACCTTAGAGCTTAGCTTTATATTATTTGTGAGAGAATCAGAACACTAAGAGAGTTTTATTTGGTAGGAATAAATCTGTCTAACCTGGCAGTGCTTGCTACACTACTTATTACTCTCCAAGCAATACCATAATCTTATGTGTTAATGCTTTCATTATACAAAGGGCTTTCTCATGTTGTGTCTCAGCTTTATTTTTGACCTTTGTGAGGTTGGAATGGTAGGTGGTACTCTCTGAGGAGCAGAACTGGAGTTTGGACTAGAGTCCAGTGGACTTGTAGTCCAGGGCTCAATAGACAATGACCACAGTGTCTTCTTTGGAAAATAACCCACCTTTGTAACAATACCACAGTTTCCAAAGTGGTCTCATGTATTTTTTTTACAAGTTTATTTTATGTATGTAAACTATTTCATTTTCTGCCTTCATCTATGTGATTCTTATTTTACTTGCAGCACTGGAAAAATAGTTGAATAAAATAGTAGCTAAGGTTCTCCTTCTGTTCTAGTATTTTCTTAATTAGACTAACCAGAGAAACTCCTGCTCTAGTAATATTGGTATTAACATATTAGCACCTTGGACAGCACCCAGTTCACTGCTTGCTATTCAAGTCTGTCTTCAAATTCTTACCTAAATTTCTGTCCTGAAAGATGAAAAGTTCTAGGGGCTTGCTTTACTCTACACTTAAAAGTTGCTGAGAAGGAAGATTTCATGTTATGTGCTATGATTATTTTTAACCACAATAAAAATGTTCTTATCTGAGCACTTAAAATTTTCCTTGCCATGTTTGGGCACCAAAAAGCCATTGCAACCCAGAGAACCAAGACAGGGGACTAGGTTAGCCATGGAAGGCAGCACTACACTTTCAGATGAAAAAAGTGAGTTCTTCTAGAGGGCTTACAAAGCTAAAGCCAGGCTGCCCTGCTGATGGAATACCTGGTGCCATGGCGCCTGAGTTCCTAGGGCTTTGAAATGCAGGTGTCACCATGCAATTATAAGGGGAGTAGTGCTTGGTATACAACATAGCTAAGAATGACATCAGGAAACTGCTCAGTCACTCGGGGGGCTCCCTTTCTCTGTCCTCCTGCTCTGCTGACTGAACCCTCACTCTTCAGAACTCAGCCCTGATGTCACCCCCTCTGGAAAATCTTCTCTCATCCTTCAACCCAGAACAAATTGTTCTTGCCTAGGGACACTTTTTGGTCCTGTCTCTTAGAAAGTGGGGGCTCTGTAATCACACTGTGGGTTTGAGTCTACCATTCACTGGGTATGTAGACTTGGGTGAGTTTTTTTTCACTACTTTGCTTATGAAATGGGATGATGGTGGTGATGATGATGATGAAAACGACAACACATACCATACTGAGTCAGTGCCCTGTGACAACCATTGTTATGATTAGCACATTTTGGCCACAATAAGAGCTACTTATTTGAATCCCACTGCACCCAGCACATAGTTGTTTTAATAGGTATTTTTTGCATCCCAGTATTTACTTAATAGGTGCTCAATAGGCATTTGTTGAATTGTTTGTTGAATTGAAATTACTCCAGACTTATACAGGAAAAGCAGTATTGAATCAGCCAACAAATCAATAAAAAATGTTATTAAGTGCTGACCAAAGGACTAGCTTGTGTAAAGATTTATAGCCTTGGCATGGTATACAACTTAGTGCCCTCTGTAATATAACATTGGTGTTTATTATAATTATAAGTAATAAATTCCTTTAAGTACCAAACTCAATAGTCTAGCACAGAGCAGGATGCTCAGTAGACATTTTAACAAATGTCCAGTAAATCAAATTTCCTTCCTGAGTCTAAACTGAAAAGAACGGTTTACCAAAAAAACAAAACAAAACAAAAAACAAAATCACCCAGCCTTTTCAGGACATGGTTCCCTATGGTGAGAGGTGACAATTTCATTACATCATGTGCCATTCGCCCAGCAGCCTGGGATACAGTCTTCAAAGCCTGCTACTTCAAAAAAAAAATTCAAAGCCCTTTGAATTTTTAAAAAAAAATTTATTTTGAAATAATTATAGACTCACAGGAAGTTGAAAAGATGGGACAGAGAGGTCCTGTGTTCCCTTCACCCAATTCCCCCCAAAGTTTACATCTTATGTCACTGTACTACAATAAAAACCAAGAAAATGACATTGGCACAGTATATCAGTGCAGTTCTTTGTCTGCACTGCAACTTTATTTTAATCAAACTAGCAGGGTAAAAGGCTGCAGTGGAGAGAACTGCAAGCCCCCTGAACATGCGCTGGCCCAAGAGCTGCTGGAGTGGGGGTGTCAGCCCCGGCATCCACAGGAGACCCTTGCAAGAGATTTGTGAGGAGCTTGCACATCCTCCAGGCTCTCCACCACCTGACAAGCAGAATTGTGGGTACGGAGGAGGGAGAGGACATGTCAGACCTTGAAAATTATGAGCTGGTTTTCTTAAACCTTGTCTCAGTTTGCTTTTCCCTTCAACGTGGAAATTCCCTGGGGTCCCCAGGATGTAATTCTTCATCTGATCCCCAATCCTACGCAGCGCTTGGTGCCTTCTGCTGAGCTCACAAACACAGTGTTCCAAGGGTCTGATCCACATTTATGAGAAGAAGCCGTAGTAGAGCCAAGTGCGGCTAGAACTCCCACAACACGTCCTGTTTACGAAGCTGCAAATAACCCGTTTACCAAGGTGTTGGTGATGGTATTTTACAGGGATTTAGAATACCTCATAAAGGCCTCTTATTCAACATGCTTAATTTTAAATAGTTCCTTAAATTGTAGGGCATCTAAATGCCAGCGTTCTTTGAATATTTATATACCTTCTTTGAGGAGAGAGATAGCAGAAAGCCCAAGACAGATGGGAAGCCCAGACCGCCATCCCCAACAGCTTCAAAGGGAAAGGTTGGGGAGTGATGGGAGGGAGCCTTCCCTCTGATTTGTTCCTGGGCTGCGTGAGAGCTGTGGCAGTTAAGAGCACCCCAGCATCTCTGTGCTGAGATGGCCGCAGAGAAACTTGTCTTGCAAATAACACGGCAGCCGGGGCTGGGTGGGTGGGGTGAGCTAGCCCCACAGAATATGTGTTACTACAACAAGCCAGCATGTGTTGAGGGCCTACTATGTGCCAGATTCCTTTCAGAACTTAACTTAATCCTCACTATAACCAAAGTAGGAAGACGCTTTAATGTCCTCTTCAGAGAGGACAAAGGGAGTCTCAGTGACAAGGGGCTCGTAAGCCCTGGACCTAGAATTCAATTTCTGTTGCTCTTGGGGACTCACTCTCCAAGCTGCGTTTTGCAAAATGCGATGAGAAGAGAAGCAACAACCTGTGTGAGAATCAAATGAAACCACCATAAGCAGAGCCCAGTGTGTCTTCGGTCAGTGTTAACGCCCACCGTTTTTATTTATTTTGATTAACAAACACTTACTTAGTGAGCACTCACTATGTGTAAGACACACAAGTGCTTTACAAGACTTAAATTCTTTGATCATCAGAACAACTCCATGAGGCAGGATCCTTATCGTCTTACAGAGGGGGTGAAGGTACAGAGAGGTTAGCTGAGTAGCCCAAGGTCACACAGCAAGGCAAGTGGCAGAGTAGGCTCAACCTCAGGTGCCTGGCTCCGAGCTGTCATCTGACCCACTGCTCTGTGCGGCCTGTGTTGTTAGACTTCCTGCCTGTGGGATCAGTGTGAGTGTTGATGGTCTACTTGCGCAGCTGGCTAGACTAGGTTTCTCACACTTGAATGTACACCAGCATCATCTACAGGGCTCCTTGTCACACAGATCGCTGGACCCGCCCTGGAGTTCTGATTCACTGGGTCTGTGGTGACACCTGAGTGTGTCCATCTCTCACAAGTTCCCGGGCGATGCTGCCGCTGCTCGTCTGGGGAACCACACTTGGAGAACTACGGTGTGAGGCTGGGCTCATCCTCTCTTACAGCCAGCAGGGGGTAAGCTGTAATAACTTCTTTCCTCCTCTGCGCCTGTTCATGTCTGCCCAAGTCTTCCCTCCTCCCAGCGTTTGCTCTGACAACCTCAGGTGCCCCTGTTCTCCTTTTCCTGACCCTCTAGAGACCCTGGGATCAGTGACTTTCCATCCAGCCCAGGGTGCAATCACATGGGGCCCTGTGTTTAGAAGGGTCCCACACTTGGGGTTTAATGCTCTGTGGTTGCTGTCTTGAAATTTGTAATAATCTTTGAATTTGTGTTCTGTGGGTAAAGTCTGAAATGTCAATGGAGCACACACCCGGGGCTGACCCCGAGCTTATACGTGGTCCACCACCTGCTGTTTCCCTGCTTTACTGGGTTGGGTCCCCAGCCACCCATCACCCTAGGGTCCCAGGCCCCTCCTGACCTCCCCCTCCTACCCTGTCCTTCTCAGGTGATGACCAGGTTGCACTACTTGGAGGAGGCCTGTTGTGCTGTCAATCTCTGCCCCCCAGAGGGGCCTGGACGTGGCCACAGGGAGGGTCAGATTGGGGGAGTGCCCACCGTATCTCAGGGTGGGGTGGGACTGTCTTCACTCTGGCTGGCGGCATCGCAGCACATTTAGTGGAAACTTGGGGGCTGACCCATGTCCTGGTGTGGCTGTTCCCCTGGGGGTAACCTGCCCACTGTGAGTCAAAGGGGTGGGACTGTGGTCCGCTCACCCCCGGTCACAGCACTTTATTTTTATTTTGTCCTGTGCCTCCAAATTATGAAGCTGCTCTGACCCAGCCCTCAGCTGTACTGTGACGCCCTAGGTCGGTGGACCCTGTGCCCTCTCCCACTGAGTGTTCCAGAACTGAGTGTGCTGCCTTTCCTGTGTCCCCAGTGCGGCACTAGTGCTCAGAAGTTCAGTGCTTGGACCTTGACCTACTTGAGCTAAGATACTTCAGGTGCAATGTGGGATGGTGGGGAATAGCTCATCTAGGCCAAGTAATTCCTTCCCCTGTTACATGTTTTTCTTCACAGTATAGAGATAGAAAGGTAAGCCTGTCAGGCTGAAGTCTCCAACTGGGGCCCACCTGGAGTGGAATGTAATGAGGGGTCCTCACTTTGGTCCATTCATTTACTCATTCATTCAACAAACTTTTACTGAATAGTAATGAAATTTAGGAATAGGGGACTTGGAGATGATAAGAAGGGCCTCTCCCTCCGCAAGCTCATACTATAAGGGGGAGGGGCTAAGGGCACAGGCAACTGGACTACAGGACAGTGACTGCCTAATAGGGTGGATGAGGACGAGGAGCAGCAGGAAGCAGAAAGGGATGTTTCAGCCCCCCTCCGCCAGAATGACAGATTTTATGAGGGGAGTCACTGCATGCAAATTAGCTTCAGAGAAATGGACCAGGTGCACTCAGTCACCAGAGTTTTCATGGTCTCAGTGGTCTCAACGCACTCTGGGACTATTTCCACAGTTTCTCTTGCTTTTTGCTGTGAGTGGGTGAAAGACGAGAAAGAACATCATTAGAAAGTCATTTTCCTGTGGTATGTTGAGAAGAGTAACAAGCAGAGTTTAAGAGGATGGCACCAACCGAAGAAAGGTTAGGGAGTTGGTCTTCCAGGGAAAGGGGCTTGTGTGAGGGCCCAGACGGAGAAGGGCTGTGGACCTACTGTGCGTGAAGGGCGGAGCTCTTTCTCGTAGGCATGAATGAGAGAGACAAAACTACCCCTGACTCTATTTTCTATAAAAGTCACTCTGTAAGAGTCAATATTTAAAAATGGAAGTACACATCATAACCATGTGTCTCTCAGTCACCTGGCCACACCTAACTGCAAGAGATGGTGAGGTCTGCGGTCTAGCTGCTGCCCAAAGCAGCTCTCGACCAGCCTCTGTCAGGGGTAACATATGTCATATGAGGTTAGCACTGCCGTAGGGCATGAAAACTGTCCAACGGAAGTTGGTGGCCTTTGGAACAGAAAGCATGCTGGGTATTGTGATGATGAAAGAGGGCTAAGTCACTCTGAGAAGGACATATTTTAGTTCTCACTGCCCTTGGCACTTAGTAAGGCATTGGCTGTCTTGTCACCCATTAATTAGCTCACTTAAAAACAATATGGTGGTCACCTACAGGTGCATCACCTTCTTACAAGTACCAGGGATACTGGCAGGCTGTGAGCCCTTTCCTCCCATAGAGCTCACGGTCCAGGGAGAGATAGAGACTAAATACTGCGCAGCATTTCAGGAGAGACCTCGGAGAAACGGGGAACAGGAAGATGAGTCCTACATTGATGTGTCAAATTTTTAAGAGCATAGAGTTTGTGATGAAGATATCTCAGGTCAAAATTGTTGCTCCGGAGCTTATTAGCTGTGTGACCATGGACAAGGGACTCGATGTTCCTAAACCTCGGTGTCTTCATCTGTAGAATGGGTACAACGCACCGTACTTTGCAGTGATATATTAACAGATCTCAATACATGGTACCTCCTGCCATGACTCAGGTGTGGGGCAGAGCAGGAAAGGCATGCCAGCGCGCAGAGCAGCAGGAGCGCAGGTGAGCAGTAGTACCACAGCCAGAGCTTCTAGATGGCTGGAGAGTTGGGTATAGAGGTATGTGGAGGGTGGGCAGAAGGCAGTGAAGTTGGATGGAGGGTGCTCCTGAAGGGCCCTGTGGGCCAGCGAGGTCTTTGAGGTGTTTTAAGCAAAGGGGTGGCAGGCTCACATGAAATGCTTCTGCCTGTGTCTGCAGAAAGGACCTTAAAAACACCTCCTTCGGGACCCCATGTCCTGGCACCTGTAGTTGTAGGAAAACCGAAGAGAGGGAAAATATTGCATCTCGTCTCCTCTGTTGCTGTTGATTTTCATGCCCCACTCTCTGGTGGTTCGTGGCAGTTGGTACTTCCCTGGAAGAGCAAATGGTATCACAGTGTTGCTATGTATGCCAGGACAAACCTCTATTGGAACTTTTCAATTAGAGCGAGCCAAGAGCTGGCACCGGGAGAAGTCAAGCCCAGTTCACTCATTATACTAACTTCAAAACAAACAAAAGATAGGAGCTTAGCAAATGGTGTGGGGAAATATCAACATGCATAAGGAGAGAGGCAGAGGAGCCATATGTTGGCCATGCTCCACCCACACGGCTTGTCCAGAAGCCGACCAATCATCCGGTGCATCTGAGGATGACTGGCAGGGAGACATACACACGGATCAGAAATGAGCAGACACATCAACTCTGCAGCAACCGCTGTCACAGTGGCCTCCATCTCTGCTGTCTGTGCTGCTCCGGGCACTAGTGGATGTGGCAGTCTCTTGGGGGGCATTCATGGGCTCCTCTCTTGTAAACCTCAGAGTCCTGAGGGTGCCAACCCTGCAATCAGAAGTGCTGGGTTTAGGAGTTGGTTCTGCCCCTCATTGGAAGGGTAATCTGGGCAGTTCAGTTAATCTCTCTGATCTGATTTCCGGTCATTGTAAATGGAAATAGCAATACCTACCCACAAGCAAGTATGAGTTGTGCATTCTTTCAGTAAACATTTCCAGACTGTGTGCTGGGCCCAGGAGATGGGAGATAATTAAGACAGGCCCTCCAGGAGCTCCAGTTTAGCAGGAATGGCAGCCCCATAAACTGGCATTTGTGCCTAGAACATCATGGCAGCCGGCGTGGATGTCTAAGCTTGAGAGGCCATGAAGGAAGCTTCCTGGAGGGTCTCCATTTCTGTGTGAAGCAGGACACAAGGTTATGTGCTAAGAGCAAGGAGTTTGGGGAGATGGCAGGAAATTTAAGACCACAGAAAGGGTATGAAGAGCTTGATGAGGGAATATGAGAAGCCATCAACTGTGGAAATGCAGCTAAGAGATTATGCTGTCATGGTTGGGGATGCTGGCTGAAGCAGAGAGAGCCGGGAATAAACACCCTGGCTTCTCTCTCTCTCCTGCCTTCCTCATTGGCTGAGCCACGCAGAAGCCAGCTCATCTAGGAGCTGGGAAATGTAATCTTGCCCTCAAGGTCAGCCCCTCTGTCCTACAGAACAGAGTGGGAGAAGAGCAAGTAATGGGCCTGAGGGAAAGCTGTCCCAGGACCAGCAGGACCAGTGTGGCCATGCTTTGTGACCATTGCCCCGCCCCCAGCCCAGGGCTGCCCCTATGACAGCTCCTCCATGGAAATGCGTCCATGAACTGATGGGCACCCTGACTCTTGCACTCGGGACCTTGTGTGCAGTCTTCGGGGGCCATGGAATACTGGAGTGCAGGCTCAGCAGCCTGTTGGAAATAGAGAACGTGGGGGTGACCCCCAAGGAGACAGGATAAGCAACGACGGCCTGTGGGCTCCAGGCCTCACCTCCCCATCGTCTCAGGCAGCGGGCTGCCCACATCTCTCACTCCCTTTTTGCCCGGTCGGCACTTCCCTGCCTCTTCGCAGTAATCACCATTGACAGCTATTGACTGACGGTGACAGGGCTGAAATCTGAAGGGGAAGGAGTGAACAATTTCCTCAGGTTCTGGTGTGCCACCCCTGATGAAGTAGGTGAAGTGTTCACCTCTTGTCCAACCCCTGAAGCCCAGCACTTCCTCACTCCCATCTCTCCTCCTTCTAAAGAGGACTCTTTGAGTTCCTGGTAAGTAAGGACCACCTCCTCCAGAAAGGACTCCCAGATTGCTCCAGCCCACAGCAGCATCTTCCCCTTAAGTCTGACATCAGGTGTGATCATCAGTATCAGCCTTTTAAATGCCAGGACCGGGATATCTTGAAGCAGAAGTTCCCAAACGTCGTGTGCATCGCATCACCTACAAGGCATGTCGAACCACACCTTTCTGGGTCCCATCCCAGCGTTTCTGTTTCTGGTTCGGTATATCCAAGGCGGGGCTGGATAATTTGCATTTCTAAGAAGTGCCCACTTGCTGCTGCGGCTACTGGTCTAAAGTGATAATTACTGCTCAGTGGGCCCATGCCATTTCCTTAATGACCCAGAAAGAGCCTGTAGGGGGGATGGGACCCTATTCATCCAGATTCTTACTAGTGCTCTTTGGGCAGAAGCAGGTGCTTAATAGGTCATTGTTCATATATTAACTAAAAACTTTTTATTTTCTTGTGAGTAGCAGGGGAAGGGAAGAGAGAAGAGTTTAAGGCTATTGGAATAATTTTACGATGCTGTAAAATATTGGAATTTATAGAATATAATGGCTCTTTCTCCTGCTGTTAAATGAATTAATATGTGAAATGTTTAGAATAATATCAGTAACATGTTAAACGCCACAGAAATGCTTTTTATTATTACTGTGGTGGGGGGCAGGGAGTCTGGAATGCTGCTGAACCCGTTGACTTGAGGAACAATATGTCCTTGACCAGGACATATGTGGTGACAGCTAGGGCTGCCTCAGGCCTTGGACTATTTAATATTTTCTCTTTTCCTGGGGTGAAACACACCCAGGAAACTATGTCAGCAACACCTACCTCTTGCGGGGTGGATTATGGATGGGCTTTATTTTCTTCTTTACACTTCTCTGCACTTCTCTAATTTTCTACTGCAAACGTGTATTATTACTGTTATAAGCAGAAAAATGTTATTTACAAAACCCTGGGCATCTCTAACATAACAGTACACGACACTGAGGTTCCACATACCAGGCCAAACAATCAATTTACCACCAGCAAAAACACTGCTCTCTCTAGGGTGGGGTGCTGCTAATCATTCATTCTTTTTCTCATTTATTTATTCATTTATTCACTTAAAATATTGATTGGATACTTAGCACACGTTACCCTGTTCTAGGTCTCAAAGGTACACAGGCAGCATATGAGAGGTTAAGGGCAGGGCTTTGGCATTGGCAAGGACCAGGGTGTAACCCTCACTCTGCCACCTGCTGGCTGGGTGTCTGGACAATGTACTTTCCCTCTGTGTGACTCAGCGTCCTCATCTGTCAGTGGAGATCATAATGCTACCTTCCCTACAGTGTCTCTATGAGGATGAACTGCGGGAAAGCCCACCCAGTATGGAGCCAGCACCTGTGGAATGCAAGCTGGATCCTTGTTCCGAGGGCCGGTTCCTGTCATGGTAACAGTAGTTACCTGTCATGGTTCCTGTCATGGTGCAGTAGTAACATCAGTAATTCCAGGACATGCCCGTGCTTGGCTTTCTCTGCTCCGACAACATGGAATTTGATGGGGCTTTTCACCCTCATATTTGAAGTGGGGTCTGCAAGTCTAGAAGACCAAGGGACTATCTCAGCGCATCACACAAGCCCCCAGACTCCTGCCTTGATGGGACCTCTATGTCACATCACTGGGCATGTAGGGTGACACAGTGAAGCCAACCTTCTCAGGAAATGGCTTTGCTATTTCTGCTTTTCATCAAGGAACTGAGTCAATTTGACTGCCTTTGGTGCAAATTCTCCAGCTCCATTGTCCACTAAATTAGGGGAGACCTTCCTTTCTTAGGGGTGAAGGTCAGAGGAGCAATTTTAACTTAGTCCACATGGGGGGCACCTCACACCTGCCACTGCAGAGGGGTTCCTGTGGTCCTGCTTTAAGTGTGTTGAGCTGCAACTAGACCCCTTAGCTGCTGAAAGCTGCCACCTGCAAATGAATATTTCTATCGAGGGAGCACAGTGAAGCCTAAAGCATTAATGAAATCATCCTTCAACATTACAAATATAATTAGAAAAAATTGGACAGCAGTGGCATGCTAAATGAAAGAGTGGGCGTCCTGGGAATTTGAGATTGTGGGAGGTTGGCTTGCTTTAGGCAGATGTGCCATTTTGGAGAGCGTGGTACCAATTTTCCAAGGGAGAGACCTGGTGTGTCCATCAAAGGCCATTGGTTTCCTTCCTAATGAGGAGCCAATGTGGATAGGTGGAAACCCAGCCTCTCTGCAGGGGAGTTAGAGAGTCCCAGCTCCAGCACCAACCAGCTGCGGGACCCCTGTGTCACGTTGCATGTGAGACCCATTTAACTCCTCTGATAGGCACTCTCATCTGTGAGTTGGAAACACCAAATTAGAGAATGTGTAAAAAAGCTGCTCAAGACCTAGGGAGTGTTAGATAAATGACATTTTTACCATATGCAAAAATTTGGTGAAGCTTCACTTACGGAGGTGTTAGGGGCTAAAGACTTACACAAATCAAATTTTTTTTCGGCTAGGTGGAACTTACGTGGGTTTTGTAGTTCATTCTTTTATTGAGAAGGCTTTCCATGCCTCTGCCTTCTTAGACACTGCCTATTGCTTGTTGATTTTCTGGATTTATTTATTTATTTATTTATATTTATTTATCTTTCTGCTCTTCTTCACTATACGTCTGTCGACTGTGAATTTTTTCTTTTATTTTCCATCATGAAAAATTTCAAACACATACAAAAAGTAGAGAATGTAGTATAATGAACTACTTAACCAACCAGTCTTTTTTCCTCTATGCTATCTATTCAGTTCCTTCTCACCCCAGTCCAGGTAATTTTAGAGTGAATTTCAGCTATTTTTATCATTTTTATTATGAAATATTTCAGGTTATAGGACACTTTTAAAATCATAGGCACAATACCATTATCACACTGAAAAATTTAGCAATAATTCCTTGATTTCATCAAATAATCAATCTCTGCTCAAATTTCCCTGAATAGTACATACTTTTTTTTTTAGAGTTTGAATATAAATAAGGTCCATACATTGCGATAGGCTGACATAACTATTAAGTCTCTTTGAATCTATAGGTTTCCCTGTGTTTTTTCCCCTTGCAATTTATTTGTTAGAGAGGCTGATTTGGGTCATTTGTCCTGGAAAGCTTATTATACTTTGGATTTTGCTTATTGTATTCATGGGACATAGTCTAACAAGTCCCTCTGTTTCCTGTGTTAAACAAAAACATTCAAGGCCAAAATTTTGTCCTAAAAGACAGGGTTTGTTGAGCCATATGTTGTATGGAAAAAGGACCCGGTCCTGAGGCGTGCGGTCTAAAGCATCAGCCGCTGGGCAAGACGGCAGAAGACAAACACACCCTCCACGCTGGGGCTGACAATCGCTTATGTACAACGAGTTTGCAAAAGAAAGGTGTTAAGTTCTTTTGAAAGAATTCACACTGGCTCTAGATTAGGGGGGTGGGAAAAGGTGGGGCAGGGAAAGTCCTGGGATGGGTGAATAGTCTATAAGGAAGAAGTATCTGATGCTTCTGGTTCGGTTGTAGGCAACAGTCCAGAAATTTCATGTGTAAGCGGAATGTGGTGGCCTACAGTGATTGGCTATTCATTCTATACATTCACTGAAATTGCTGCCTGGAAGTCGATTCAACAAACATTCAGGGATTTGAGCAGTCTTTTGTTGGTTTGAGCCCACAGATGCTAACTGATGAATGTCCCCTGCCTTCCTCCCACCCCCAGCCGGCTGTAAAGTAATTTAGGACATCTCAGAATTTTTCTTGTCACCTGTAGTTCTTGTAAATTGGCAGTTAGATCGAGAGTCTTTGTTATAATCAGGTTCAGGTTGTCTGACCACTTCACAGGTGGCGCTGTGCGCTTCCATCAGGGGCATGCCGTGTCTGGCTGTGACTCTTGGTGGTGGTGGCAGGCAGGGATGCTCACCAGCCAGCTCTATTAATTCGCTGGTGGTGGCAAATGTGGCTACACCATTTCTATCATGCCAGTTTTGTTTGTTAGCTAGAATATAAATAGATGCTTCACTTTATCAACTCCGTAGTTACTCTGAGGGATAGTTTATTTAGGAAAAGCAAGATGAATTGTTTCCCTCTCTCCTCACCAATTTTAAAGATAACTAGCTGGTTCATTTGCATTTTCTAATGATGACTAAATTGTTTATTTTTGATTTTTAGGAACTTGTGGATTTAAACTTATTTGAAGTCTTTTCATCTAGTTAAGTTATTATCTTGCTGAAGTTCAAATTGCCTCCCCTTGGCCAGTGGGAGTGTTTTCGGGTTTGTCCCTGAGCCTTTTTGGCTTAGCCTACAATGGTGGTTTCCTTGTTTAAGGAGGATGAGATGTCTTAGACTCGGCTTGGGCAGTTCCTGCCTGGGCTTTAATCAAGCGTTTCTCCAAGGCTTCCTGGTTTCTTTTAGTGAGAAATGAGCATGAGGGATGCTCAGTGTCCCTGTTGTAGTCCTTATTTCTAGGGCTTTTTAGTGAACAGATGGGAAAATAAATGTATGAGTATGTATATATATTTACGATAAAATGTACTGTGAGTTAATACTGCTACTACCAATTCAGGTTTAGGACTATAGAATTTTACTTAACTTCATCAATCTTATGTCTACATATGTTTTTTTCCCATGCTGAAAATAACATTTCTCTGTGTCACCAGACACTCATTTGCCTTATTGCACAATATACACACAACACTCTAAGAATAATAATACAGATATCACAATGAACATTATGATTTAAACATTAAATATGGGCTTAAGAATTCTGCAGTTCTTTTGTCCTTAGGACGTATCCCACTAGGGATGGATGTGGAGTCAAATTGCTGTGTTTTAAAATTTTATGGAATAATCTCTGTGTGATTATGCTACCAACTGAGTACAGAGCTCAGTTCACTTATTTCATTTCGCTTTTGATTTTTAAGGAATTACTTCTTCCAAAATTTAATTTTGTTTGATAATTATGTAAAATATTTACATGGCTCCAAAATTAAATTTATGAAGCTAGGCATATTTAAAGAAATCTAGCTTTGATTTACTTTTATTATAAGCAAATGTTTTTATATATTTATAAATCCTCCTTTCGTAGATAATTGGTCACATACTATGCATTCTCTTTGCCTTGACTTTGAGCATAATATAGTCTAGAGAGTTCTCCGGAACCATATCTGCAAGACCTGTCCGGAAAAAGCCCAGCCGTTGTTAACATAACGAGAAGGGTTTGCGTGACATCGATGTAACCTGGCAGCCAAGGAGAGTGGATTGGGATGTGCGTGTATGAACAATGATGACTTCACTGTATTAGTCAATGGGGGCAACAGATGTCGTTGAGTGAGCATTCGTACTGTGTGAGTGTCAGACATTCGCTGTGTGAGCAAGTAGAGCAGTGAATCTGCCTCAGATTTTGGGTTAAGCGTGAACATTCCTCCATGGAAACTATTCAGATGATTTAGGAGGCCACAGGTAGGGCCAACAGGTGATTGGCAGCTTTATCACAACAATGCACCTGCTCATGCATCACGTCTTGTGCAGAGTTGTTTTGTAAAACATCAAATTGCCCAGGTTACTCAGACACCGTACAACCCAGATTTGGTGCCCTGAGACTTCTGGCTTTTCCCAAAACTAAAATCACCTTTGAAAGGGAAGATATTTCAGACTGTCGATGAGATTCAGGAAAATACAATGGGGCAGCTGATGGTGATTGGGGAAACTGTACGGGGTCCCAAGGTACCTATTTTGAAGGGGACTGAGGTGTCCTTGTCCTATGTACAGTGTTTCTTGTATCTTGTATCTTCTTCAATAAATGTCTCTATTTTTCATATTACATGGCTGGATACCTTCTGACAGACCTTGTAGACTTATTTCTCTTTCCTTTTTATGTATAATGTCATTTCTTGTCAGTATCACTGTGTCAGCCTCTAGCAATCTACCTTCTACCTTCTTTGTGCCTTGCAGTACAGATCCCCAAGCTTACAATTGTGCGTTAATTAAGAGTTAACAGGTTCGGAGTTAGGGCCCATGGAGCTCAGCTGTAAGAAATGGCTCTGGCCTTTCTGGCCGGTACCCTGAATGCTGAGCCTCTAGTACATTTGTTGCTCAGTAAAAATGAGTTGAGTCAAATTGCTTCAAAATGTTTTAGGTTGTTACAATGATCAGACCAGTCACTGTAACAATAATAAGTTATATTCACATCAGGTTTATCTATAGCGTTTGGTCGCTTTGGCTGGTAAAGACATCGATACCTGGAATACATCATTTTGCTATTAATTTCTTATGGGAAACCTGTCACTTCAGGGGATCATGCAGGCTGGGAGATAAAAAACATCACTTGGCAGGATTCATCTTAATGAAAAGCTGTTCTGTAAACCGGGAAGGTGCTCACTGGCTTTCTTCCTCAGCATTATTTAATTGATTGATTGATTGATCAGTTCATGTTTTCTCTTAATTTATAACAAATAGTTTCCTGTGCATCTACTACATCCAAACGCCATGTTGGAAATTGGAACTGAGGGAGTTTCCCTTCCTCCTCTGAGCCCAGGGGCATCTTTCCTCATCTTTCTGGAACATTCCCATATGGCCTGTCCCTTCTTGGTCTTGATGATTTCTTCTTCCTTAAAGTATATCTAAACCCAGGCAGGTGGTGAGGGCGGCTAGTGTCTGCCAATGCTTGTTAAGAAGTAGGGAAAACATTGGATACCTTCAGCTGTGTGTGCTGATACCCTGTTGAAAGCATCTGTTTATTTCTCATAGTTAATTTTGAATGGACTCAGGTCAAATATATTCAGGCTTTCATAAGATACCCAGGTATTTTTTAGAAGAGAAAATTTTATTGGTTAAGCATTATTAATGTAGTTGTTTGTGGGATGGAAATAATTGCCTCTTTTCTAAATATAATGTCTTCTCTGTTTTCTCACAGCTGACAGTCTTCAGTTCTGGGACACAGTTTGCCTTGTCCTCAGCAGAACCTACTCTTTTTCGATAAAGTATGAATGGGAAAGGCATAGCTCTTGCTCTTATTATGCTGTAGTTTTCTACAAAAAAATTTGCTTTTAAAGGCTATTACAAATTGCTTCACACACACCTTCAGCTTTTGTTACTAAACTGCCCCTTGGGGTTACTGCGAGGACAGTGCCAAGCAGATAATGTGAAGATCAGTGGCAGGCACAGTGCACTCTGAGAGACGAAAGGCAGGACACCCCAACAACTGTACACACATGCAGGCCCCTGCACATGTTTTCACTGGTACACTCCAAGCACACACAGATGCACTCACACAACACACACCTGTACTTTACACACACACATTTGTACATGCATGCACACACAGTCACGCCAACCTGCAAATGCACACTCATGTCTGCTCATATGCACATTCACCTACCTACTAATACATGTATACACACACTCACCCACTCACATCTACACTCCCACATCGTGCACACTCATACATACAGTAAATACCCATAAAACCCACACTCACATACACAAACACACGCTCCCACCCAGGTTCAGATACACACATACTCTTATGCTATTCCTCATCAGTATGGGGTGGAGAAATGCCCATTTCAGAAGGAGGCTGTTCTATTTTTCCAGTGCTACCCTCTCCACTTTGTCCTGCTAGGCAGCAGGCTCTCTACAACTCCAACCCAAGACACGGGCCTTTGCAGCAAACCCTTGTCCCAGAATCAACGTCTGAGAATCAAGGTGGCAAGTGTTATACTCTCTGCTCCCCAGCTGGGGAAAGCGGGGCGGAAAGGGGGTCTGCGGATTGCTGAAGGTCATCCAGTGAGGTCACCCTCAGCTGACCACAGCATAGAAGCCAGCTCCCCCGAAACTTTGGCCAGTCAGGTTTTGAGCTGATGTGACTTGCTTGACATTCCCAGGAAAAGATGTTTGTTTTTGATTTCTAAACATTCTTTACTATTAATAATAAATCCTTTAATCAAACTCATTAGTTGTGTTTTTCATTATCTAAAATGACCCCTGGAATAAGGCCTCCTCCATTGTTCAGCGTAAGTAGCTGTGTAGTTTGCATCTCATTTATCAAACTTTTATAAAGTAGCAATTATGTGCATGCTTCATGAGCCAGGCACGCTCTGAAATTGCTGGGAGTGTAATTTTTCTGAGCACTATTTCATTGCTGCCTCTCCGAGTGACAGAAAACAAAGCTGTTCGTACAAGTGAAACTGTATTCGGAGAGGAAATTAAAGACCTTCTTGTTTAACACAAGTCCTCTCCCTGGAAGACAAGATTTATGTTGAGGTTTTGCCCTGGATGAAGGGGGTCTGAAATTCAGACCCCCGCACCCTGGAGGGGCCCAACCCTGTGTCAGGTCTTAACCAGGTTGAATCCTGAACCAAGGCCAAACCAGGCTGGCACTGACCCCATCCCTCACTGAGCAGCTCTGTTTCCGGCCTCTTCTTCTCATGTGCTTTACAAAAGCTGGAGAGATGAGATTTCTTTTTATTAAGAATCATTTTGCATTTCTCCGAGCCCCTGGCGGGGAGACTCCTATGTCAGGCCGCTGCCAATTACTGTCCTACTAACTTTGTTAACCCATTTTCCTTTCTTTCTTCTGACCAGCAGTTCTCAGTGCCTGGTACCCCACCCCCAACCCACCTCCACACCCCAGCAGCATCAGCATTACTTGGGACCTTTTCTGGAATGCAAATCCTTAGGCTCCAGTTCAGACACACTGAATCAGAAGCTCTGGGGTGGGGTCCTGGGATCCGTGTTTAACAAGCCCCCTAGGAGATTCTGATACTCCATTGCTCTGGAAAAGAGGTGGGGATGGGAAGGAGACATATCTGTCAGCCCAGTGAGCATTTTTAGAGCTGACCTCAGCTCAGTGATGAAGGGAAAAACTGTTGTGAGCTGCCACAGCCTTCCTGGGCAGGAGAGAAAAATATTGACAATCTGGATTATACTGGGGTACCAGGTTGGGGGCAGTGACACAGTGGGGCAGTAAAGGGTCCCCGTCCACTTCACTATGAGAGGGGTTTGTTGAGCCCAATGCCTAACCCAGTGGCTCTCAACTTTTGTCACACATTGAAATCACCTGGGGACCTTTACAGACCACTGACACCTGACTCCCACCTCCAGGCATTCTGACTTAATTAACAAGGAGTGAGACCTGAGCATCAGGAGTTTTCAAAACTCAAGTGATTTACTGTGCAGCAAAGCTTGGGAGCCAGTGGTTTAACGTGGAAGGCACGATACTCTAAGGGCGGGATTTCAGGCAGTGGGAGGTGTCATTCCGGTGCCTCTCGGATTACAGTGTGGAGGAGGTCACCTAGTTTGCAGTGTAAAAGCTGGTCTTGGTGGTCAGAGTTGCCTAAGACAAGTTGCCTAACAGCATTTCACCGAGACAAGTGCACAATGCACACACAGAGAAGGTTCTAGAAAAATCATGACTTTTCCGAGGCAGAAAACATGCTGTCGTCTGCTGGATCATTAAACAGTAGAGCTGCCAAGCCGAGCCTGGCCAGAGCCCCTTGTCAGCCATTCCGTGAGGAGGGGAATCTTGAGAAGAATGAAGGTTCTGGGGTCGCACCAGAGGAGGCTCCCACTCTGCTGCTTCACTTCCCTGAGCTCCGGACCTCTCATTGCGGTCCTGAAGGTGGCAATGCCCCTCCTGTGTCTGCTGTCTGGATGAGGACAAGGGTCATCTGCATCTACAGGGCACTTTGCTGGTTCTTCCACACCTATGTGCGGTCCCTTGCTCTCGGAGTGGGCTCCTTGAGAAGCTAATCCCCACCAGGGTGTGGGTGTAGGGATGCTCACCTGACTGCACTGGAAACACCTGGAGAGTTAAAACGCTCACGGCTGAGTCCTTGCCCCAGCGATTCTGATGTAATTGGCCTGATGTGGTTTGGGCCCTGGATTAAAAAAAAATCTCCCTAGGGACCCAAGGGGCCCAAGGAGTCCTAGTCCAGAGGGGCAGGTAAGAGCCCTTTTGGGCTCCGAGACAGACCAGGAGGACAGGCGTACGGTAGAAAGGAACCCACTGAACCCCAGCCCAGTTCCAAAGGCAGTCACCTCCTCTGCCTTTCCAGAAGGACAGCCTTGGCTGAGGCATCTAAGGTTGGTCTGGTGCCCGACTCCCTGCCCACATGCACATTCTCAGCTGCCACAGATTTGCCTTCCCAGCAGCCTCAGCAGCCAGCCAGCTTTTCACAGGCACTGATCCTGGGGCGTGGGAGTTGCTCGCACACCTACGTGCTCCAGAGTTCCCATGGCCTTGCCAAGTGTCCTCTTCCCAACTGCCTATCCTTACCCGTCCCTGGGGAGGGAGGCACTGCTTCCTTTGTTCCTCTGCTTCAGACTTATCCACGGCACTTTGTTTCTGGCTCTAGAAGAAGTGAGTTCACTCAGACCAGGTGGTCCAAAGCCATGAAGCGACATGAAGAAGGACAGTGTTCCCAATAGTAAAATGACTTGGATTAGGCCAGCACCATCTGATGCCATCAGTAGCTTGTGGGTGATAGTGGTCTACGACAGCTTAAAATTAGAACAAACTGTTGGTAAGCAAGAAGAAGCTTGGGAAGATTTTTCAGCCTTGGACATTGGATATACAACAGGTGTCAAGCAAGCTCTTATCCAAACCTGGCCTAGAGAGCATTTCACCAAGTGAGTATTAGTTCAACTTGTTGGTTCTCTCCCATTTACCAGCTTCCCAGCATAACCACAGATCTGCCCGAGCCACCTATGTTATAATGGGAGGGGAATGGGTAGATGGGTGTGGGGATGGCAAAGAAGAGAGAACATTAGGGGGCCTGTGTACATTACTTTGCTTTAGAATGAAAGCTCCCACCTGTCCCTAGGTGAAGTTCAATGGTTGTACATGTTCCGACCACTCCAAACTCCAAAGGGCTCTTGTCTACAGGCCTTGGTGTCCACCAGCCAAACATGCACATCTGAGCTGGAAGGTATGTACCAGATGTGTGATTCATCCCGAGGGCCTGGCACACAGTAGACACTCATTAAACATTTTCGAGGAATGATGGAGGGTGCTCTGACGGTGCGAGAACAATAGCCCAACGACAAGGCCATTTGGCCAACCACTTGTTATTGGGTGATGACCTTGTGCCAGGTGCTGGGCTATGACAATCAACAAAAACAGACTTGCTCATGCCTTCGCGCAACTTATAGCCCAGAAGGGAAGGAGGCAGTAGGCAATCATCACACAGTGTAGTTTTTCTGAGGTGCAATTTAGTGTGCTACTGAAAGGGGGTATTAGGGAAGGCCCCTGAGGACATGACATTTGAAATGAGGTAGACAGTGGAAATTAACTGGATTAGAGATTTCCCTGCAGAGGGGACAGTTTCTGTGAGGGCCCAGAGGTGGGAAGAAGTGTGGCTCATTTCAGTTCCGTGTGACTGGAGCACAGATGGCGGAGGAGCGAGAGGGGTGGGATGCAGTAAGAAGGTGGGGACCGATCCTTGGATGATCTTGAAGGCCATGGGTTAGGAGTTAGGCTGCAGCAGCCAGTTGTCATGGCGGCGTTCTGTGTGGGGCCAGCCTGTTTGCTCTCACCACAATGCCTTATTCTCCTTGCACGTGAGGCCTGCGTGTTGATTTGTAAAAACGTGATCCTTAGGTACTCTCAAGCTTTAGAATCATTGACTTAATAAATGTGAGGTCACAAAGTTCACTTAATTCCTCTTAGGCTCCATCCAGAAGGACTATCAAAAGAAGAATGGCCCACCCACGTCCAGGTGGGTGGGGGGTAACCTCCTGACAATTCTCTAGGGAACGGGGCAGTAGGAGCCCCGGGCAGCCCACACTACTGCAGCTGGGAGACGGGTGCCTTCCCCCACCTCCTGGAACTAATTCGTCCCCATTTTACAGAGCCAGATAGAGGTGTTTTAAATTTCATGCCCCCTTAATACCTCCATCTAGGAGAGGAGGGACCCTTCCTCTATAGGACCATACCTGGCCCTCAGGGCAGTACTGGGATGGAAGCTGCCCCCCGTTAGGAGGCCTTCTTCATGATTTCTGAGAACTCTCTTGGGTCTGCCCAGGATTTGGGTTTCTCAAGGAAGCATTCTAGCACCTCAGGAAAGGAGATTCTCTCGGGTCTGGGGGTCTGGGTTTCCCAGCATGCAAAACACACAGGGAGACCCCAACACCTCCACCCAGGGCCAGGGAAAGTCTCAGCTCAGGGGGCAGGGCCCTGGGCTCTAGCCTCAGCCGTCTCGTTAAATACTGGAGGAGACCTTGGTCACTGGATGTGCTGCGTCTGTCTCCTGTGTTGGTGATGACAGTTTTCATTTTGTGTGCCATTTCGGTTCATTGGCCATGTGTTCTTTGGATCAGTGTGTTTCAGGGCTCTGATGAAAAGAGCCCCATGGTTGGTTAGCTGTGCTGCCTTGGCTGAGGGAGAGGTTCATGTCTAAAAATTATATCCTGGCAGGATGGTCTTGAAGATCTCTCTCAGCTCAGGCCTCTGGGAACTCTCCATGGACCTTTCTCTGCCTTGGTGCAAATGTATTCTTTTCCCTTTTTCAGCATATGAAGCTTTTTGGTTTCGTATTTTTCTTTCCTATTCAAGCTTGCATTTCTGCTTTTGTTTTGTTATATGATTGGACTTTTCTATTATTATGTAATTCTTTTGTTTAACTACTTATCTCCATAAGTAGTTATAAACTCCTCAAGGACAAGGTCTCTGGTCACCCTACATTCCCTCGAGTGCTTCCTACCTTGGTGGTTTTTAATACAGGCCTGTTGAAAGGGATGTGAGATACCTCTTTGGTTTGATCTACCTTTATCTGACTATGGTTGGTTAATTGTAAAGGCCGTGGCACCCGATTGGTTCTGGCCTGAAAACTTGATTTGCAATTCAAGAAATCATGGAGAATGCCGTTGGGAGCTGCCAAGACCCCTTTCGCTAGGTTAGCGTGTCCATCCCCCAGCCCTGTGAGTGTCGGCTGCCCATGGGTCATGGTCACTGTTCTCCAGGAACTGCCCTTACATGAAAGAAAACCACCCTTTCCAAGAGGTTATACCAAGGACTGTCTACCAAAGACTGCGTCTGGTTGGGAGGCAGGTACTCACAAGGCCAGGGCACTTCCCTCAAAGAGGAACTAATGCTCCGGTGCAACCTGTGCTCCAAAGTTCCCAGGGGGCCAGGCCGAAGCCAGTCTCCAGCTGAGACCACTCCTCACCCGCCCGCCGGTCGCTCGTTGCTTCCCCTGACCCTTGTGTTTCTCTCAGCCCCCTTCTCCTGAGAGCACAGCTTCTGTAAAGACCCACCTCGCGTCTGCGGGCCGTGATCCAAGATGACTGTCATGTTTGCGTTTTGTCTCCTTTGACTCTTAATTCGTTCCATCAGAGAAAAAAGAAGGATCTATTCTGCCTCCTGGTTTGCTAGTTCTGGTCTAGGGTCTGTGGAAGATTTAATAAAAAAGGCCTCATCAGTCCACATGTGGGCCCTTTGGCAGCATCCCATTCTAGGTATCTTGTATCATAGCCTCCCTCACCTCTGGAGGTGACCCAGGAAGTTCATTATTTCTGTGTCTTTCCACCTGAACCTCCCAGGCAGCTTCCACTGTATCGGACGAGCTCCCAAGTTCTTTGTCGGGTCTTAGGTTACCATAGTCATTTCCCCAAATATGGCCACTGAGTTACAAATTAGAACTCTTGATAAAAATCGGGCAGATCATTTTCAGTTGGGAACTTTGGACAAGTCCAGGGTGTGCTGTCATGATGAGCTCTGCTCAGTGGTTTGGATAAGCCAATGAGCAGGCAGACTTGGGGGGTGGGGACAATCCCCCTAAAAAAGCTGTAGGTATCTAGCTCTGGGGCAGATGCATGCTGATTTCTTGGGGAGCAGGATCTTTTGTGTCTCTCTGATATGAAGGATTTAAAGCGAGATGGCGGCCTGGATGGAAGCTACAGGCTAGAAAAGAAGTGGTTTTGGAGCATGGCATAGTGGAGAGGGTGTGGGAATCACTCTGAAAGTGTCTAGGCTGTCAGATATGTAATCAGGGTTAATTACTGTATTTTGCTGTGTATAATGTGCACTTTTCCCCCAAGATTTTTTTTGGAGGGAAATAAGGATGCGCATTATGCATGGGTAGTACCTGAAATACCTTGTATCTGTTCTTGTGTTTGGTAATTATTTGTTACATAAAATTTCTTGTACCATAACATATTAAAAAATAAATGCTAAAATTCCTTTATAATACAAAAAACAAGCATCTAAATATAAATAAATAAAAAATTGAATAAAAAAATTAAAACCAAAGATTTTTTTCCTGAAAGTTTGGACCAAAAACGTGGGTGCGCATTATACATGCAAAATACTGTATCCTACTTAGTTTACTCATCTGTATCAATGGGCATGATAACAGTGCCTAATTCAACAGGTAGCTGGGCAGATGCAGTATGATAATGTACACAAATGTCTCAGTGCTGAGCCTGGCACAGCAAGCACCTAAGATATGTTTCTCATTATTATAAGGCACACCGGTGCACAGCGAGCTGTCCATCAATTCTGCCATTAGGTAAAGGTGGCCCTGATGACTTTCAGAGCTTTGTTTACTGCCCGGCTTCTCATCACAGTCTAGTGTGAGGACTGTGTATGAAAACCTCAGATCCTGGGAAAACCATACATCCCATCAATCGGACCACTGGCACCTGCCTGTCCAAGGTACAAATAGGTACAAATAGGAATGGCGAGATGTATGGGGAACCCCCAACCCAACTCAGGACCATGGACCTATGAGCAGTCAGGCTGAGAAGATGGAGAGAGCTTGTGAAGGAGAGAAGATTGGCAGCCTGGGCTTTTGGAAAACCAATGGAGCACAGAGGTCTGGGTCCAGACTGCAGCTCTGCCTCATATTAGCTGTATGAACTCTGACAGCTCACGAAACTTCTCTGAGCTCCAGTTTTCTGCTGAAAGATGGGGACTCTCCACCCTCCAGGAAGCATCTGTGCTGAGGTATGTAAGATGCCTGATGTCTAGCAGGTTCTCAGAAATAGCTAATGCTGTATTTCTGGGTCAGACTTTCTAAGCTGGTTTTGTCTGCAGCCACACCCTCCCCATCTGGCCCCTCACACTGCTGACAAAGCTCTGAGTCTGAATGACAAGGCTACCAGCATCCTTCTATTATGGGTTGGAGGATGACACCCCAGCTTACAGAGATTGGTACTTGTTTTGACATCTCTGAAGCCTGTTCAGCCGATGCGGCCCAGCGCCCTGGGGTTTGCATTGTGGACGGTCCTCGGATTCCCTGTGCATTCCCCCGCAGTTGCCCAGAGAAGAACACTGGGGTGGAATGTGGGCAGACATCTGGCCCCTCTCCTCGGCCCTGAGGTCTGCAACAGCTGCTCCCCAATTAAGCATCCCAGTTCAGACGAGGCCACTGACCCTCAGTTCACCGAAATAAATGCACTTCTTCAGGAATGCGAGGGATTTCACACAGGCCTCACGTGGCTTCTTTTGGGGCTTTTGAGTTTTAGAGACTTTTTATGATCTAGCAACATCGGGTACAGGGGTGGTTCTGCCCTCAGAGCCCCAGAGGCAGGAGGGCACATGGCCCTTCCTCATCAGCTGACCTACGGCGGACTATGGGAGAAGCTTCCTTACCTGAGAATGCATTATCCTCTGGAGGGCTGTAATGGCTTTGCCCTCTTTAACTTTCTTTTTCACATTTAGTACCTGGAGACCCTTCTCCCTGATGTGCAATGCCCAAACCAAGGACTGGTAGACTATGGCCCATGGGTTAAATGTGGTCCACCACCTGTTTTTGTGATATAGAATGTTCTTAGAACACAGCCTGTTCTTTTGTTTACATAATGTCTACGGCTACTTTCACGCCCTGGCAGCAGAGCGGAGTATCTGCACAGAGACCATGTGGTCTGAAAAACCTAAAATATTTACCGAGTAGCTCTTTACAGGAAAAGTTCGCCTACCTCTTTCCTACACCATCCGGGCAGACTTAGTCCCAGACCGCGCGCTGGGACTTGGATTGAAAGGGGATTGGTTCAGGGAGGCTGTGGCCAGAGCTTCCTTCTGACAGGAAGCCCCTTCTCCTGGGAACTGTTCTGAACACTGGGTGGAGGGAAACCCGAGACTGCATAACTCAGGGTGTTCAAGGTGTGTTCTGGAAACCCCTGTCCTGCGTGAAGTGCCAAGATCAAGGGTTGGGAAGTAAAATATGTTTGAGAAACACATAACCTCTGGAAGAGTCACAACATAAATTAGTATAATAAAGGCTGTAAGAAGTCCTGTGGGTAACAAACTCATGTACTGTGCTTTGTCGGACAATGTTCCTCTAAGGGAAATTGAGCACAGAATGTTTCTTACATGCATACCTCAACTCTAGCCTACAAAATTCTCCAAAAAGATCTGAGAAGCAATGGTCTCAGAGAAAAAGGGCAATTTTGTGGATTTAAGGGATTATTTTTTTGTTAATTGTAGAGGACCCTCACCTAGTTTTAGGAAAGGGCAGAGAGACCGTGGGTACAGTCTTCACCTGCACAAAACCACCCCTATGGGTGTTGGAGAGCCTGGGGGCTAAGCGCTCTCCTCACTTCTCTCAATGTCTCTGGCCAGCGAGATGCCTGTTGTACAGTGGTTAGGGAGGGACCTGAACACCAGCACTATGGATGGTGAGGCTGGATGGTAGAGAGGGGTCATTTTGTATCTGAGGTCATAGATACATTGTTCCTCCCCTCCGCTGAACTGTGCTGATGTTGGCACCAGCCACAGGGGAGAAGATGTCTCTGTGGGGTCACCTTGTACTCCAGGGTGTGGAGAAGGGAGGGCTTCTGGAGGGCAGGCAGCCCCATTAGAGAGATCCCCAGAGGATGGCCTGGGACGTGCATGTGCCCAGTCCCTTCTTGCCAACCCTCTCCCTGCCCCCATACCTTGCATATTGGCAGGACTGACTGGGAAATGAGGAAGGATCTATATCTCTAAGTGGCACTTCTGGTTAGAGTTTGGGGTTGGACAGTTCTATTTTGGGCCAATGATACAGAGTCCCTGGAGGAGCTTACTGTCTAGTAGGGGAAGAAGACGGAGAAGCCATCACAACAGTCCATCCTGGTCACCAAATGCTGATGTGTGATGCTATCCTGGAGGTCTTTTGAGAACCTCCAACAAAGGAGAAGCCAGACACAGCCCAAGGACAGACAAACAGTCCAAGGTGGAAAAGTGAGGGGAACATGTGACAACCTGTAAACAAGGACAGAGAAGGAATTTCGGTTCACATCACCCCTGTGGGTTCAGGCCTTTTCTCTCATATTAGATATAAGATGCAGGTTTATACCATGGAAAACAAATGCACAAACCTGCGGAGAATTAAACCCTCTGAGAAAATGAATAGAATGCCTAACAAGTAATTTTTAAAAGCCTGAACAAAGCAGCAACGAGAATCCATTTTATATGAATCAGAACAGCAAGACTTTTAAAAAGGAAAATAAGGAAATGATGGAAAGGCTGGGGGAGGTTGGCCTTGGTCCACATCACCCAGGGGAACCGACATTGCTGTGACATTTCTGTGTGCCATGAGAGCCTTCAAAATGTTGCCACCTTTTGACCAGATGGCTTCATTTCTAGAAATATGTCCAAGGAAATGACTAGAAGCAAGCAAGGAAAAGCTTTATGAACAAAGATGTCCACACAATACAATTTATAATATCGAAATATCGGAAGCCTTCTCAATGTTCAACAGCAGGGGAGGGATTAAATAGATTGATCCCTGCATACAATGGAATGTTTTATAGACCATAAAATTGACGCTGCCAAAGATGTTTTTTTCCTCCCTTTTCCCATTTTTTTAATTAACCAAATGATACAAAACAACCATCATTCTTTAAATGCCCCCAGCACCCAGCTGGTCCTCTGGCTCCCAAGGCTGCACCCCCTCCTTAGCCTGTCCCCAACGCTGTCCACTTCCCTGCCCCACCCAAGGACAGCCCTGGGAGGCGGCTGGGACACACCTGGAGGCAGGAAGTGATAGCATTGGACAGACAGCTGGTTTGGTTGGGGCAGAGATTAGGAGGGATAGGTTCTTAGAGATGTTTTTTTAATACCGAGTATCCAACTTTACTCCCAGCGCCTTATAAATCATTTCCCACCACCCAGCTCCTCTCTGCCCTGCACCCACCACCAAATGGCATCACCCATACATCATTCTGACCCCTCCACATCTATCCCCTGCCCCAACCTGCTCGCTGAGCCTCCCGTTGGTGGGGATTCCTGGACCCATTAGCTCTACAGAGCTCCTAGGGATAAGGCGCAGAGACCCTGGGAAGGGCTGTTATGAACTAGAGCCTTGCAGAGGTGAGACAGGTGTGGGCTGTGGACCAGTGTGGTGGTAAATAGAGGAGTTTTATTCCCACCCCATAGTCTCTAGAGTCCCCTTTCCCCAACATCTCCCCAAGAATCCCAGGGGAAGGTCCTTAGTTCCCCTGGATGGGGCTCTCCAGCTTCACACACTTGGCTGCTTCTCCCATCAGCTGCCGAGGCTGATGATTCTCTCTTCTAGCCCGCGGTTGCTCGGCATGGGGTGAAGCAGCTGCTGGCAACCAGGTCCCATAGCTCAGAGGTGGTCAGCATCCACTTTCCACCCTCCACTGAGTACTGGTGGAAGTTCTCGATGAAGGTCTCAGTGACTCTCCCCATGTCACTGAATTCCGGGGC
The DNA here is from genome assembly GCA_004026545.1 of Mormoops blainvillei. Classification (NCBI taxonomy): domain Eukaryota; kingdom Metazoa; phylum Chordata; class Mammalia; order Chiroptera; family Mormoopidae; genus Mormoops; species Mormoops blainvillei. The sequence continues at coordinate 95,627 of PVJD01004196.1, read as the reverse complement.
ATCGTGGCATTGGCTGACTGACACTGTCCCATGGTGCCTGATGTGCTTGGTCCTCTGGTGACAGTTGTGTCATCCTATACCCTGTCCAACAGAGCTGGTGGCTCATGATCTGCTGGTAGAAGGCCACTGAGACAGGACAGGTCGAGCCAGCTCGCCTGAGCTTGGCTCTTATACCTCCAAAGATGTTTTTAATGACATGAACATTTTTTTGATATAGCATTAAAGGAAAAATGCAAAACCGTAGAGAATTATCTAAATCATTTATATATATATAACATGGTAATAAAAATGTTAAGAATACATATTTATCAATGGTGAGATTACAAGTAATTTAAAGTTTTTTTCTTTTATGTATTTCCACATTTTCTATAATGATCATATATTATGTTTATAACCAGAATATTTGAGCAAATTCTTCAGTGGTTCAAAGATGGGAGACTACATTGGCCTGTGGTAATCAGAAGATGCTTCCTGAAAGAGCTGAGTTGAGAAAGGCCCTGTGGAACTGATCAGTGTTTTTATGAGAGGTGGATCAGTGGGCCTTAACTCTCCCCACCAGACATCTGGGGAGCCAGAGACCTGTGGGTAAATGTCTTGCTCAAGGTCGCTCACCAGCATTAGTAGTCGTGATGAGAACCCAGCTCCCAATTCCCAGCACGTGGGTTTTTCATTAGGCCCAGCTGCCCGGTGCTGGGAGGAGCCCATGGGCATCTGCTCATTATCTCTCAGCACTTGCCCTCTGTTTATCTCCAATGACTGCAGAAGCAAGCCTGGGATGCCTGCCCCTGGCCCACCGGCCTTTCCTGCACAAATTCCTCTTATGCCTTAGCAGCATTGCTCGAAATCACGGGGGCTGCTGCTCCGAGCTGACAGTGTCTGGGAGCACACTGCTCCCAGCTTCACTGAGACTAAATCATCCCCAATGCCGTGAACACAGAGAAGATAATGGGTGCTCCCATCTGCACTGCCTTTTGCCAGGGGGACTCTGCCACTGGGTGACTCTGCAGGTGGGTGCCTCCCAGAAGCAGCTATTTGTTTAAGCAACTCTTGATCAGAACATGCATCTGGGCTCTTTGCAGGTTCCCTGGGGGATACGCAGCAGTAGAGGTTGGTGCCAGAAAACCGAATGTGCAGTAAAAGAACCCAGAGAGAAAGAGTGGGTGACATGGTGTGAAGAATAGGACTTCGGTGTCAGAAAAACTTGGGTTTGAGTCCTGACACAGCTGCCTCCCAGTTTAGGTTCTTTGGTCAAGTCATTGAATCTTTCCGAGCCTCAATCCTCCCCATCTGTCACATGGGCATAGTGATATCAACTTCACTGGGAGAATTAAACGATATGATCATGATACTTCATCAATGTACTCCTATGCTAATGACAATGATGACTTTATTTTTAAGAAGTTACTATTTACTATTAACTCTAATTGGGTAATATTTAATTCTGAGCATGTTATAATGGAATGGTGCAATGTGAAACATGGCAGAGCAGTTTGCAACAACTGGAGCTGTTTGAGAGGTCATGAGAAGAATGAGACATTGTAGTGGCCTTTAGGAGGACGGCACTGCTAGGTGGAGAGCAGTGTAAATACAAAGCTTTGCCAACACTGAGGGAACTGTGAACGGGTCCAAGTCTGACTTGGGTTGGGTCCTTGCTGCAGGAGGGAGGCGGACACCACGGCCCCGTCACTCTGCCCCTGGTCCACACCACTCCCATCTGCGTGCCTCTGCTCACTTCATTCCCAGCCTGGAGTGGCCGCTTGGCCTTTCTGCGTCCCATTATCCTCCTAGGTCTGCTCAGATCTTCTCTTTCGACCCCCACCTCTGCCTCTCTATCTAGAAGTCATCAAATTGGTCAACGTGGTTTCCGTCTCTGGCTCTGCCACTATCACTATGTCCCTAAGAGGCTCTGCAGAGTAATGGGAAAAGCAGGGGTACTGGCCAGAACCAGCCTCTGCCACACATTGGTTCTGTGACCAAGGGCAAGTTATACAACTGCTCTGAGCATCGGTTTCATCATACAAATGTATGAACTGTATTTATAGTTATCAACTTCTGAGCACTTATGTGCCAAGCACTGTGCAAAGAACTGTGAAGACATTATTTCCCTTAGTCTTTGTGTATATGAGCCAGGCTGTGGTGTGCTGGCAAATGTTTAACAACTGGCTCTCTGAACAGGGCAGCCTTGATTTGTAGTTTGCTAATTTCTGGGGTGTAAATATTGTCACTGTGGTTAATTTCAACCTGTCAACCCGATGTCACTGAGCACAGAGTTGAGAAGAGAGGTAGACAATCAACTCCCACAAACCATGAGAGCCAGTATCTAGCACACGTCAGACTGGGGGGAGATACCACCATCCCTCTTTTATGGGTGGAAGAAACTGAGTCTCTGAGGCTTAAGTGACCCGCCTATACTCCCTCAGAGGACAAAGGCAGAGCAGCAACCCTGACTCAGGCTGTCCACCTCCACAGCTTTCATTCTCTCTGCTTCACTAAACTGTGGGACTGTTTCAGGATCCCATACAACAAGGGCACTTTTGGTGTGGCGCGGTGCCCGGCACACAGCAGGTACTCCAGACCGATGGCTGCTGTTGGAGCCATTGTCCCTGATAATGTGTCCAGGCGGTTCCCAGGCCCTCCCCTGAGGCCGGGCCTCCGCAGTTCCGGAAGAACCGGGTGGAGAACTGGGTCAGTTCAACAGCGACCTCTGCAGCTCCCAGACTATTTAGTACAGAGTTTCATAAACACATTTAAGATGGCCCATGCCCCAAAGAAAAATGAACGGTCAGTAATCCCGATGGTCGCTGTGGTCGTGGGAGAGGAAGACAGAGCACAGACTGCCTTGGTGGTCATCTGCTGGTGACAGAAGCTTCAGGGAATCATGGGATTGGCCCTTGGTCATTTAAGGAAGACCTATCCCCAGCCCAAGTATACACACACATGCACACCAAACCCCCAAACACTACAGAGTCAGGAGGTCGGATTGCACCATCAAGAAGAAGGTTATGAATATGGCTTGAGCATTCATTTGGGTGTCGTCAAGGGAAATCTCGAGAAAAACATATTTCCTCAGGCAGAAGCACCATTGGAGGGACACAACTTCCTTTAGGACCTGGGCCGGGGGTGGGATTCTCCCTGCGGGTGCACCTTCATCACAGAGATCAGTGTCAGAGCATGCGGTTCTGACTCAAGAAGCCTAAATAATAGTGAGAACAACGAAAACAAGCACACCGGACACCCTGTGAAATCATCCGCTTCAGCCCTCATGGCCACACTGTGACATACGCCCCACTTCATGGCTGCGGGGCCTAAGCCTCAGGGGTGATAGGCGCTCTGCTGAGGGTTTTACAAATGCTGTGTCTCATTTGATTCACCCAGGCCACCCTGCAATCAGTGCTACTGGTTTTCCATTTTATAGAAATGGGGGCGCAGGGAGGTTAAGTAAACTCCTCAGAGCCACAGAGCTAATAGTGATGGACTGAATGGACCCCCAAGAGCCCTTGACTCTGTCTGCCCCCAGAATGACTACTGGGTTTGTTGACCCCACCCATGTGCTGGCCTCCAGTCTGCCTTCTGGAAGTAGCTGGTGTGCTGCACGTCACTGACCGGCCTTCGGCCCCTGGGGACATGTGTGTTCTTATTCTTGATGGTAAACCCCCAAATGCCTTCTTTTTGCTTACAGGTGCTGCACAAGTTCATTCTCTCTCTTTTCCAAAGCATGCCAAGTGGGTGAGACTCAGCATGTCTTGTTCGGTGGCATTGTTCCAGCCCGGCTAGAGGAAGGCCATGCATTTCTTCAGCCCCCGGTCCCCTTCGCGCAGGCGAGGCCTATGACGATCAATTCACTGCAACCGCAGCACCTGTTCTTAGGCAGGGCCCAGGGATTTGGGGACCTAAAAGAACGGACGGTGCTTTCTCACGGAAAAAGGTGATCCTTCTGTTCTCATTGCCACTGCCCGGGTTCAGATCCCCATCCCCTCTCACCCAGAGCCCACAGTAAAATGAAAATGCAGGTCCCCTTGTTCAAATATTGAGAATTTCAAGACTGTGACAGCAGAGCATTAAACCAAGTAGAAACCTTTCTAAGTGCGAGGCTTTGTGTGCCTCAGGTCACACACCAATGACACCAGCACTGCTCCTACCTGGACTCCGGTAACCACCTCCTCCCTGGTCTCCCTGCTCCTCCTCTCTTTCCCATCTTCAAGTCTTTCTCCACGCTGCGGCTGTAGTGGCTTTCCTTGATTGTGTTTCTGTGTAAGCTGATTCACACCTCTACGGAGGGAAGGCCTAGATGAATACAGCAGGTGCTTCAGAGCTGTTCCCACTAGATTTGCGCTTCTCAGCCTCAGCACTATTGGCATTTGGGGCCAGACAATTCTGTGTTATGGGAGGTTTTCTACACACTATAGGATATTTAGCAGAATCTAAATGTCCAGATCATTGGTTTCTACCTACTAAAGGCCACAAGCATCCCCCTCCCATCCCTCATACATTATGACAACCAAAAATGTCTGTAGACATGGTCGAATATCTGGGGGGCAAAATCATCCTCAGTGAGAACCAGTGCCCTAGGCCCAGAGGCCCTGAGTTGGGGGCAGAGCTCACAGGTTGCAGGGGCACCAGGTGAGGAGAGGGCCGTACGCCATTTGGCCCTTGAAGTTCCCCTCAGGGCCGGGTTTGTTTCTGCGGGGTTTTGGGAGGCATGATTGTCCCCCCTGACATCTCTATCTCACCCCTGAAGCCCGAACACACCCAGGTAAGAAGACACCAGTTCTCGGTCACTAAAACTTTTAAGAACTCTGTTTTAACTTTCAGCTTTTATACATTCTCTGATATTTTACAGAATTTTAGACGTCTTATAATGGCCTGAATTACAGATGAGGAAAGAAAGGTATGGCGATTTGTCCAACACGGTGGACATCTGTTCCTTTTGCGGGCCTAGTTTGCCTTCCCCTTCCATAAAGGAGCATTGCTGTAATTTTTTGGGTGGAGCTGAACTCTCATGCCATGTGGTCGGCTTGAGCTGAATCTACCTTCCTGTTTTGGGGGTAGTCATATGACCCCAAACTGACCAATCAGAGGCTGTCCCAGGATTTGCGCGAAAACTTGGGAGAGCCAGGCCCGTCTTTCCTTCCAGGTTGCTGAACTGGTTGGACGAAAGCCTGGGGTGCTCCGGTGTGCTTGTGCAGTGACCTGGGTGGAGGAGGAAGGCAGAGTGGAGGGATGGAGAACCTGGGTCCTGCAGACCTCCACTGAGGCCTGATTCTGGTAGGATCTGCAGGCAGACATCCCACTGGACTTTGCAGTTTTGTGAGCCCATAATGTCCTTTTGGCACTTCCGCCAGTTTGCGTTGAGTTCCCGATAATTGTATACGATCAGATCATGACACACCCGGGGTCATGAGCACACCGAAAGCCCACATCCAGGTCTCCTCCCGCTCCAGGCTCAGGGCTTATTTATAGAAAAATGCTGCTCATAAGGCTGTGCGAGAGCTTTGATGCAAGAACAATTTTGTTTTGCGATGGCCCCAGGAATCGGTCCCAAGCCTGGCAAAGGTCACAGTGAGACAGTGCTCTGATTGCTGGTGGCACATGCTTACCACGTCGCTGTGAGGTTTCTTTACTAATCCTTAATGCATTTGTGGGGAATATCTAACTAGAGACACAGCAAGCAGTGGGTCTCATAAATCTTTTAAACTGACATGAAAGAAAGGCTTTGATTTTTTTCAAATCTGGGGTAGAAAGAGTAGTTTCTCTGTTTCAAAAATATTTATCTTTTAACAGCTTCTGGCCTAGAGTTCATCAAGGGAATCTTCCTTGTAGCCATTCAAGTGAGCTGTTAGAAGCAGCCCGAATGGGGATCTATTTCTCTTTCATTTTGCTACTGCAAGCTCCAGCTCTTACAATGGGGTACCTCCTCGGCAATCCCAGACTTCTCCAGCCAGCGCGCTGGGTTTTACATAATCTTGTCTGGTCTCAAAGCAGCTACTGGCCAGTTAGGGAGATAAAGGGTAAATAGGAAATTAAAATACTGGGGCTAAGTGTGCCATAGAGGGAAGCACGTGGGCTGTGTGGGCACAGTGGTGGGCTGCCCAGTCCAACTCGGGGATCAAGAAAGACTTCTCAGCAGAGGTGATGGTTTACCTGAGTCTTAGAGGATGATAGGGATTAGGTAGCTGGAGAGGGGAGTGGACATTCCAGGCAATAAATAAATAAATAAATAAATAAATAAATAAATAAATGTGTATGTCTGGTGGGGGTGGGTGGGAAAGGAGAGCTTTGTTTATTCAGCCCCCTTCTCAAAACTCCTCAAGCCCAGTGAAATCAATACCTTTGAAATGGACTGAGGCTAGCAAGGGTCAGAGCCTCCGGCCCTGGTCCAGAAATAGTAAGGCACAGTCTCAAAACAAATCCGACAGGGGTGAGTGTGCAGGCGAAATTAACAGGTGACAGCTGGAGGTGCAGGCGGGTGGCAGGTGATTCATTTGTTACCACTGCCAGCCCACATTTGTCACTGTTCACTATGAGCCAGGTCCTGGCTGGACCCTGGGGACATAGAAACCCTGCCTTCGAGGAATTCATAGGCCAGATGAGTAAACAGATGATGCTGGCACTGTGTGGTGATGGGGATGCTGGAGATGCTAAAACTATGTCACGATGTCTCTGATAGAGATAGTACAAGGGGTTGGAGCCCCAACGAGGGCAGCCTAATCTGCCTGGGGTAGTCCAAGAGGGCTTCCTGGAGGAGGTGGCATCTCAGTAGAGTCCTGTAAGACAAATAGGAGTTAGCTAGTCGGAGAAGAGTACACAGAAGGAGACTTCCCATGTGGAGGAGGTATAGAGGGTAAAGTCCTGGAGGGGAAAGAAAAACCCTTCCTTCAGGAAATTGAAACTGGCTTAGCATAGCTGGAGGGCAGCATTCTGGGGGAGAGGCGGTGGTGGAGAGATGCACCACTCAGGAGGTTGACTGGGACAGATCAGGAAGGAGAGTGTAGGGCATAGGCGGGAAGAAGGACTGAGAAGTGTTACCCAGGTAGAATCAGCAGGATTAGGTGTGGGGAGGCAGACGTGAGAGTGAGGCTGAGCCCGATTTCTGTGCCTTGTACCAGGGCAGGGATGCAGGAGGAGCAGGTTTGGGGAAAAGCTGATGAATTACATTTCAGCATGTTGAGCCGAGAAGCCTGTGGGATATCCCACAGTGGTGGCTGGAACTGTGGACCAGAAGCTCTGCGGGGAGGCTAGAGGTGGAGGGACGTGTGTGAGTCTTTGGCAGCCAGTGGAGGTTGAAGCATGGGGTCAGCTGTGTTCATAGGGGGCAGGGGAGGGGAAGGGAGAGACATAGGATGAGAGCACCCCTGGACCGGAAGCAGATAGCTGGGCACTAGCAAGAGTCAAGGACTGGCTGAAGGTGACCAACCACAGAGAAGGAAAGAGAGGGATGGAACCAGGAACAGGTGACAGAGGGCCAAGGACAGAGTGGTCCCCTGTGTCCACAGCTACAGAGAAAGGGGTTGTGTGGCTGGGTGGGCTTCCACTTGGCAGACAGGCTGGCACTTGGGGTCTGGAGGATCTGTGTCAAACGGAGGGGACCTGGGTCATAACACGGGGCTTGGTCATGGGGCAGGAGCCAGTTTGTAGAATATGTGCAAAGATAGGTGGTTAGCTGATTTGGAATTGAGTCACTGTATGACTTAGTGAGGGTACATAGAGTATGTTCTTGGAGGAGGGTCACTACATTTTCACTCCTTCCATTGTTGTCTTCCACATCATTATGTCCAGACAGGGTATCCAGGCTCTCTATGTTTCATTCATTCACTGGGTTCCTTACTTCATTCATTCATGCATCAGATAATGCTTGGAAAAGGCTTAGAACAGGGCCTGGCATAAAGTAAGAGCTCAATAAATGTTAGCTTTTAAAAAATTATTTGTCATTTTGAATTGTTGTCGTTGATTGTGGCAGACCACTCTCCAGTGACCCCCAATGATGCAGGCCCTTGTATAATTCCCTCCCCTTGCGTGGTGGTGGAACCTGTGTCTCTCTTCTACCCAGTAGAACACGGCAAAGGTGATGGGATGCCTCCTTGATTAGATTACTTTTTTAAAGCAAGTGTGATGGACCATGACTCCTGTGGCCACACTGTGTTATGTAAAATTCCTTCTCAGCAGGAAAGTGGGGGTGGTGAGTGGGGGGAGAGAGAGAGAGTGAGAGAGAGTGAGAGAGTGAAAGAGAGAGTCGCTCCTGATGCAAACTGCTATGATGTTGACTATCTAACATGGCAGGGATATGCAAGTGGCCTCTAGGAGCCGAGGCCCTCAGTCCTACAACCACAGGAACTGGGTTCTACACAACCATGTGAGCTTGACAGAAGACCCCAGCTCCAGACAGGAGCACAGCCCGACTGATGCCTTGATGGTAGTGTGTGATCAGAGGATCCTCGGCAGCTGCGTCCAGCCTCCTGAGCCACAGAAACTGTGAGATAATAAATATGTGTTAAGGTGCTCAGGTTGTCATTTGTTACAGCAGCAACAGAAAACTAATGCATTGATATTCACTTATTTAACAAATGATTACTAAGCAAACACCAACTGGCCCAGTGTTAGCCACTGTATTGGGGAGAAGACGCATAAGGCACAGTGCTTATCTTCAAGGCCTCCCAGTAGGTTCCTGAAACAGTGGATTCTCAGATGAGGAGTTTGCCTGTTGGTGGAAGGAGTGGGGGTGAGGGAGGACTTTAAGGCAAAAGGGATAGCTTGTGGCAAGGTCCACAGGCCTGAAGGGGCTGGAGTATCCTAGTTGGCAAGAACTTCAGTGGAAGAAAACTTGGTACTTAGCAGACTTGAGCAGGTGTCATGTCTCTGATGGCCTTGGTAGCCACAGTAGAAAAGTTTGCAGAAGAATCCTGAGTAGAGGAGCGACTATAGGGAATGGATGCTAGGCTGAGGACAGGCATGCTGGCCTTTACTGTTGGTTCAAGGCCAGCACGGCACTGATGTGCTTCTCTTGGGATGTTAGCATCAACTCTGCAGTCTCCCCTGAGCCCGCTGGGCAGGAGGTGCCTCTGGTCGGCTTGAGGCTGAACTACTGCTCGTCAGGGTTCTCAGAGCACCCGTGGATGGCCGCTCCTCCCAGAGTTCTGGCTACAGTGAAGGCATCCTGGGGTTTCAGACCTTTCTCGATGACTGGATAAAATGATTTTGCTTTGTGCCATGTGGAAAAGGGGAGGGATAGTTCATGGAAACCTTCCAAAAGAGGTGATGCCAGCTGGTCACTCCAGCAGCAGAGATGTCATGAGACTTCTTCCTGCTTCTCCCGCCAGCCATCCAGAAATCCAGAGGCAAAACATGGTTTCCCATGCAGGCGCATGATCTAACTTCTGAACTCAGCCTTTCTTCTCTCCCCAGAGCCTCTCTGCTAAGAAGAAACATCGACTCTGTGTCTCGAATGCCCCACACTCTGAGCTCTCCTGTGAGGGTGCATTTCATTTCCTCTCAGGACAGGGACGGAGCTGGGGCAGTGTTTCATGACGGGCGGTCACTGGAAGGAGGTGAGTGTGTCCTCGGCACCATCATCAGATGCCTTTCTCCCGCCTTTGCTGGCGGGCAGCTGTGCCTGGTGGAGTCTGGCGGATCAGGCCACCCCCGGAATGCAAGCCAGGGGGCCGGGGCCACTGGCTCTGGCCTTGGCCGCCCTGAGGCCGACAGGCAGTTGTTCGTTATTTTCGTTAGGAGGTCTCGGGGCTGTGAGACGGGTGTCGCCTCCTGTCTCAGCATGAGCCTTGGGAATTGCACACCCAGTGGCAGCTGTGTTGCTGTAGATGTGACAGTAAATATCCAGAAAATTGAGTGCTTTCTGGTCCCCAATTTAAGAAGTCATTTGCTGGATGGAGCTAACTAAGAGCAGTCATTAAACTTGAGAAAGCGCCCTTCTACCTCATTCCTTAATTAAATGGGAGAGAGAAACGAAAACCTGGCTTTGGGAAGACCCAGGGCTCTGAGCATAGTGCCCTCGAGGGTGGAAACAGACCTCGTCCGGCTGGGTACCCATCCAGCCTGTGGCCGGGTGCAGGGAGCCCGTGGGCGTGTACATTTGGAGGCCTAAGTCCTGCCTTGTCTCCGACTGGGACCAAAAGGCGGAGGGCAGTCAGGAAAGGGACCGTTATGGACTGAAGAGCGTCCCCTCAAAATTCATTTTGAAGTCCTAATTCCCAATTTGACTGTACTGGCGATAGGGTCTTTAACAAGGTAATTAAGGTCAAATGAGGCATAGAGGTGGGGGCCTAATCCAGTAGGACTGGTACCCTCCCAAGAAGAGGAGGAGACCCTGGGGGGCATGTGCACAGAGAAAAGGCCACACAAGGACATAGAGAAGGTGGCCGATCGAGGGAAAGGCTTCAGGGGAAACCAGACTGCCGACACCTTGATCTTGGATTTCAGAACTGTGAGAAAATAAATTTCTGTAGTTTAAACATCCAGTCCAAAGTATTTTATTATGGCAGCTGGAACCGCCTAACAGGGCCGTCCTCTAATATGAGAGTAGGCTGTGCACAGGTGAGCAAAGTTTAGAGGGTCAGGCCGGCCCCAGAGGCCAAGGCCGGTGAAGCCGCCTTGTCCGCCACTCTACGCAGAGGAGGGCGGTGAAGGCTTAGCCACTGCGGGGGGCCGCTGCTGTGATGGACTTAGGTTTTAGGGTTCAGGTTTGTATGGAGCACTGCTCTCCTTCTTGGGCTTTTCCTCACCTGCGGTAAGGTTTCTTTTCAGGGTTGCCTTTTTGGGCACCCTTCTCTGGTTTGGCCAGTGGGGTCAGAGGATCCCAGGGTCCCCTCTGCTTGGGAGGACATATGTCTGTTTGCTTTCCTGTGAAAAGCCAGAGAGGAACCAACTCGGGTGTCACTCCTACAGGGAGGCCTGGGGCACCTGCCTTAGACCGGGGTCCCTGGGTTGAGAGGGGAGCAGGAAGGCCCTGAATGTTGTCGCTGGGCCATGCGCCTAGGGAAGGGAGGCTCTGGAGCTGCTGAGGCTGGTGTGTGTCCGTTTGGCTTAGGTCAGTCCTCAATCCCAGCAAAAGGAGCCTTCCTGCTCCACGAAACTGCCCACACAGGGCGTGGGGCCAGTGCCCCAGAGTGACGGCGTGAATGGGCTCGAGTAGCCCCTCTGCCCGATCCTCAGAAACCTTTGGAAGTGGTGGCGGCTGGGGTAGGGCACAGGTCAGGGGTCCTAAATATGGATATTTCTTTCTAATACGGAGCTGGACTCAGACGTTCTTGGGCTTCTAGGAAGCTCATCACATCCAGGGGTGTTGGCCCCACTGCTGCAGCAGTCGTCAAGGTGACGCTGCCCTTCCTCCTCAGCAGAAGATTCCTGAAAGTGACCAGTCATCCAGCAGGAGGATATGTGTGGCCCGAGTGTCTGACCTGGGCTCCCCAGCACTCCCAGGTCCTCTGCTCCTTCTCTCCTGACCTAAGTTTCAGCCGTTGCCAGGCTTCCTGGAGACTGGCCAGCGGGCCTCTGCCTACGCCTATGGCTGAGTCTCCGCCACTGCCAAGTGGGTGGGTGGAGAAACATGCCCTGGTTTTGTCCTTGGTGTGGTTGGGTAGAAACCTCTGGTCTTTCTCATTAGATGAGCCAACACATTTTCTGTTTTCATCAAACTGCTTTGAATGTGGTTTCTGTCACACAGCGTCCAGACAAATACAGTGAATTGGGCTTTTTCTTAACTTTGTCTCATTCTCAGAATGAGGATACTACACTTTGCCTCAGCACATGCAGGTGGGATTAAGGAGGCTGGAGAACATATGGTTGCAGTCAGCCCCTGGGGCAGAGTTAAGTGCTCAAGGAGAGACGCTGCCGTAATTATTAGTAATATGTCCGTGTTCTCAGCATTGCATTTCTGTTCAGTCCTTCTCACTGCTTTCTCCTCTCTTTGGTCTTTGTAATCAGCCATAGCACCAGTTTTCCTGGAATCTACCTACTCTGCCCTTGTCACCATTGTATCACACACAGAAGGGACAAGGAGGTCAGTGGGGGTTCTAATATCTGCCCTGTGCCCCTGTTCTGCCTACTCACTCCCATGGCACCTGCCCCCCCACCTGCACCCCTTAGGGAGGCTGGGATGACTCTTCCTGATACCCATCACAGCCCTTAAAGACTTGATATTTGGTATGTTCTTTTCTGCAGAGAATCAACTATTCCAGTGTGTCTAAAAAAACTCAATGTTCTGCTTCAAATTGTGTTATGTGAAAAGTTGTTAGACAATGCTCATGGACAGATGAACGCAACACACTGAGGGTGAAGTCTTCATCAGTGAGCTTTGTACCTCCTGAAAATATACTTTTGGTAATATAATGGAAGTTTTCAAAAAATTAAAACACTAGGTATGTATTTGTTGATGAAGTGTCCTGATGTTTGTGTCTTATTTAAATACTTTAGCCAAACTATTTGAGAGAGAGAGCGTGTGGGTAAACATGATGTAATTATGTGGCAAAAACACTGCTTGAGTATAGATGAAGAATATATGGATGTTCCTAATACTATTTTTTAAAAGATTTTGTTTATTTATTTTTAGAGAGAGGGGAGGGGAAGGAGAAAGAGAGGGAGAGAAACATCGATGTGTGTTTGCCTCTTGCATGCCCCCAACTGGCCACCTGGCCTGCAACCCAGGCGTGTGCCCTGACTGGGAATCAAACTGGCGACCCTTTGATTCGCAGGCTGGCACTCAATCCACTGAGCCACCTCAGCCAGGGCTTTTATTTTCTTTATGGTTAGCATTTTCTAAGTAAAATGGAAGAAAAAAGAATCGCTAAAAGCCATCTGATGCAATACAAAGTAAAAGTGGGTAATGTTGTCAATAAATATCCTAAGCCAGGCACACATATATTTTGAAACTGACACATTTTTTATTAGGCATTTCAGGTATTTTTGCTGGACCATCTGGCACCTTGAGCAGGTGTTCAGCGTTCCCAGCTTTAGCTCTGAACGGTGTGCCCTGACCTATTTCTCGCACCCGCTGGGTCTTGTCCCCCATGCCCTTGGCCCCATGCCCTTGCCCCCATGCCCTTGGCCCCATGCCCTTGACCCCATGCCCTTGGCCCCATGCCCTGGCAGTTATTCTCCCCTTCGCACCCCTTCCTTCTGTCTCTGAAGGTGGGTCCTTGGGAGAGCAAATGCAGCTCTTGGAGCTGACCACACTGCCTCTGGTGGACTTGGGTAAACCTTCCTCTGGGTGGGGAAAATTCTGTTCCATGGGAGGCTTCCTGATGCTCAAGAAATTGAACCAGAATTTATATAAAAAGACACCAAGTTTCTCTGTGCTTCTCTGTTGTTGCAAGAACATAGACATGGTAGATTTCCTTTTCATGAAGCTTAGGGAGTGTGTTTGGGATGGAATGTTCTCATGTACAGGCCATGTGGCCTCTGCGAAAGCCTCAGGGTCTCAGGGTCACCCCAGGGCCATATGCCGACTGCCCCACAGCAGCTGAAATGAGGTCCGGGAGAAGCCTGAGGGGCTGCCAGCCAGAGTGCACACGGAATGTCTAGTCACACACTGGCGGCCCAGAAAGAGCACATGGGTTCCCAGTCTGCACTCCTAAAGCAAGAATCCCAAGTGCAGGTCCTCCCAGGGGCACAGATTAATTTGTGATGGAGCTACTCCCCACAGGGGCAACTCCTTGTAGCATGCTCTTGGGTAAGCAGCAGTAGGGATTTCATCATTAAAAAATTGGGGACAGTCACAAACAGTCCAGGGCATTAAGCTAGTGAGAAATGGGAGGGTTCACCTGGACATCCTGCAGCAACTTCTCTCAAATAGTACAGTTTTCGGGCCCAGCTCAGCTCCCCCTGTTCCCAGGAGTCCCTTCCTGCCTTCTTGGCCGACTGGGAACCCCTCTCAGGGTCAGTCCCTGTGGCCCTCCCCCATGCCGCATCTTACACAGAAAGATCAATCTGTAGTGTTCAGTTTAGTGAGATGCCCTGGCTGACAAGTGGGCTTTGTCCAAGATATGTCCTTCGCCTTGCACAAATTCAGGGACCTCCATTCACAAAGAATACGATGTAAGGAGGAGACAAGAATGAGTAAAAACCACCTGCAGTGTGATAGCCCTGGGGCTTGAGGTATAACATCTGACTTGTTGAACATTACGCACAATGTTGAAATCTACTCCCTCAGGGAAGAGCTCACATCGGTTGGCTGAAGTATCTTTGTATCTATCCATCAGCCAAGTCGAAACTAAATTAGACAAGCACCATCTTCGAATGACCCCAGGGCAGGAATCAAGTCCGATCAGCCACGAAGCCTGGGCCTGTAGTGCTTCATTCTTCTCTCCAGCCTTGGCACTGGCTGATGGGAAAGAGGCAGCCTTGGACTGAGGCAACCTCATGGGGGACCCACCTAGTGTCATGCCAAAGACAAACCATCCATCCACATAGGCCGGTACCAGAGGTTCTAACACTAGAAAACAAACAGGCTGGTGACTCGGGAGAGGGTATAAATGGTATCCGGGGCTGACACTTTTTTTTTGTCACAATAGCTGTATTTTGGAGGAAAACATGAGCCTCCACCTGAAAAGCAAGGCCTGGGAAAGGATTCTTTCTCTCTAGAGCCCTGCCTACTATGCAAGATTAATTTGACCACCAGGACTGGTCTCAAACTCTTCTACATCTGCCCTCAGGAGGGACTCATGCATCTTTCTTTGGGGAGAGGCCTGGGAAGGGAATCCTTGCCCACATACCGTACTTGTCCCCAGAAAAGCTAACTGGAACATTTTCTTTATTAGGTGCTGTATCAGTTTCCTGTGATGAGGCTAAAAAAATCACCATACACTCTGTGGCTTAGAACAACAGGAGTCCATCCTCGGACAGTTCTATAGGCCAAAGGTCTGAAATCAGGCCGCAGAGCTCTGCGTCCTCTGAAGGCTCTAGGTAAGAACCCTCCTTGCTCCTCCTAGCTCCTGGCGGTTCCAGATGTTCCTTGACTCGTGCCTGTATCACTCCAATCTGCCTCCGTAGTCATGTTGCCTCCTCCTCTGTGTCTTTTCTGTGTACGTCTCCTGTAAGGGCTGCATGTAGTTGCATGTAAGTCCCACCCAGATAATTCACGATGAGAGCCCCCACTCAAGGTTCTTAACCTTAAATCCTACCTTTTGCCACAGAAGGTAATATTAATATGTTTCCGGGATTATAACACATACACATTGGGGTGGTGGGGGAGGGGTCCACCATTCAACCCACTGTAGGCTGTTAGCTACTGGAAGGGTCTGCGTCTTATCATGATTCCCATGAGAGAGCACAAGACCTGGCCTTCAGGGAGTGCTTGTTTGCCACCGGAGTGGACACTGGCGAGGCACACACAGAGTGGCCCTGAATCCTAAGAGGCGCCAGTGGCTGGAAGGAAGACGGTGTAAGTTCTGCATCTCCCCTTGTCCTTGGCAGAGCACCCTTCTTTACTGGTAACAGGTTTTGAGACAAAATATGGCTTGAGTCTCTTAGGACCAGCCTTGAACAGGGCAGCTGTATCACCTTCTGCAAGTCATAAATACTTAGGGAGAAAATCAATTTCTGTGGCAGTTGTGGAGGGATGGTAAACTGAGCATTTTGCTTTTTCTTCTGGCTCGTCAGAAGGGCCTGAGTGTGTCAGAAAGCAATGTTTCTGCCTCTCTTCCCAGCAGGGTGGTTGCTGTGCCTTGATACAAGCCAATTGCCTTGTGACCACCCGAGGTGGCTTTAAGGCATCTCAGGAGGTGGGGCTTCACCTCTGGCCGTGGGATTGGCCATGGGATCGATCACGGGATGGCTATAGAGGGAGAAACTGGCCCTCTGGCCTCTGCCAACCATGGCTGTCAGGGAGGGCACCCCCAAGATTGAGATAGATAGAATCAGAAAATTTTGGGGGTAGTAGGCTTCCCTTTGGTACTCTGGGAGTGAATTCAGCCTGAGGGAAAGTGGGTAGAAACGAAGTTAAGATGGGTGTGGCCTGAGAGCCAAGGCTAGTTGGGAGAAGTTGGCAGGCACAGAAACAGTTTTTCCATGCCCAGAAGATGAAGTTTGATTCCCTCACTCAGCCACACTGTGTGTCTTCTGTACGCTGCAGCCAGACTCACTCGGGAAGGCCGACTGGGGCTCGCTCCCTGTCAGCCATACTTAGCTGGCACCGAATTTGCTGCGTGACCTCCTGAGCTCTGAACAGGAAGCAGGACAAGAGCCCCTCTGCCTTGGTTTCCCCTTAGCCTGCGTACAGTTTGTCCCCTCCTATAAGGGGAGTCCAGAACCGGCCTCTCACCACCTGTTTCTTCTACTCATTTCCCTTTCCTTTTCTCTTATTCACAAAGGGTGAGATTTCTACCTCTGGTTCCTTTTTGAAAGGATTTTCCGTATACTGTGTCCACTCCCTCTGTCCCTCCCACCATAATGGCTGGGTGGATGCTGAGAAACCTGGTTTAGGCAGGAAAGGATGAAAAGCCCGTTAGCTAAATGATTTCTAAATACTAACCTTGTTTTTCTTATTTTATTTATAAGTACCTGTGACTCTGCGGTGTACATAAAATTGTGTCAGTAACGGTTTCTTTCATTGAGAAGCTTGTATTTACAAAGGAAAGAACTTCTAACTTAAAAAATTTTAAAATACCAAACCTGTGAAGATCCTTAACAGCCAGCGTGAACATTCTAATTGAGGAGAAGAGCAGGGAGATCTCGGAGGGCTCTTCTGAGTTCTCTGGGGAACGGAACCTCCAGCAGAGAGTTTGGAGCTTGGAGTTAAGAGTCAGGAAGAGACGGCAGCTTCTGTGTCCTGGCTGCAGACCACGCTGTACGTTTGCAATATGGAAGTACAATAGCCAGTTCCTGAGGTTTCCTTGACATTCTGTTCTCAAAGGGCATCGTCTGTCTCCCTTCTATTGGAAACACCGTTGCCAATGTATATGTAATAATGCACTTGTCTTTCCTGGCAAAGATTTTAATTCAGCTTCGATTGTGCTGTGGCTCAAAGTCTGTAGTCTCAACTCACCTCACAAATGTCTGACCTTCCCAAAGGAAGTATAAACAAATTCCTGTGATCATTCCTGCTGCAGACATGCATTGGCTCATCATACTAACCATGACCACCAGATCTTTATGGCACACCAGATAAGCTGGTTTGCAGTTAATTCAGCCAGTTACAAATTCTTCACAGGCAAGGGCTTAGCTTTTAATCCGATGCGGTATCTATCTCATGAAGTTTTAATGGTCCAGTGATTTCACTGCCTTAAAGGTTGCACACAATTTGATTGATAACTCAGAGCTCAAATGTTTCTAAAAGGAAAAGAAAAAGTCATTTCACAAATCAATTTCCCCAATTGTTCAATTTTTTTGTCATGAATTCCCAATTTAGCCACTGGAACTGGATCATTTAAAAAAAAATCTATTCTCAGATCGTAACATCTGAGAGACTCAGTGTACTCCTTAAAAATAAATGTCGAAATAATCTTTTAATGTTTCTAATTATTTGCAATTTTAATAGGTTTTCCAGAATAAGAGCAAAGCATACATATTGTGGAAAAAATTAATCATAAAAAAGCACAAAGAGTGAAATTGTTTTTGAAATCATCAGCAATAGATCCACAATTAGCATTTTGGTGTATATCCAGCAGGGTTTTTTTCCTATTAGGTTGAACCACATGAAATTGCCAATATTTAACCATTTCTGGTTTATAGAATACTAGTTTCATATGATTCTACCTAGTATAAATATATGCATACCAGCCTCTATATTTATTTCAAAACTTGATTATTATTGCCTAATGCCTGCAACAATTCTCCACGTAATGCTTTTATAAAAGTGTTACATGGGTTTCATTAAATGAACCTCACAGTTATTTAATTAGTTTCCTGTTATGGTTTACTTGGGTTTTCCCCTCCCCCCACGTTTAAAATTTGCTATTGTAAATAAGACTGCAATAAACATTCTTGTTCCCATCTGACTGTTTTCTAAGAACAAATTTTTAGAAGTAGATTTTCTAGGTCAATGGGTTTTAATATTTTAAATATTATTGACAGCACAGTCGGGCCTTAGACAGGACTTCCCATGTGGATGCCTGTGTTTGAATCCTGCCTCATCTAATACCCTACCCCAATGTTGTGCTTTGGTAAATAGTGTTATATTGACTTCAAGGAGTTGATATAGGGACTAAATAAGATATCTTATATAAAATGTCTATTGCATTTCTGGCCCCTAGAGGAAGCTCAGAAGAGGTTCGCTCCATTCATACTAAAGCTACTTACCTTAGACCCTGACGGTGTTTTGTCCAGAGAAATGTAACCGCTAAGGATGGGACATGTAACCGCTAAGGATGGGACTTCAGGCATTATGGAGTCCGTAGGGGCCTAATACCTTTTCCTCTTCTTTCTCATTTTCAACTTATCTCTCTTTCCTCCCAATTTTCAAAGCCCAGAGGCCAAAAAGTCTTTCTCCTTCTCTCTCTCTCCCTCTCTCTCTCTCAGAAGGCAAAGACAGTTTCCTAAATCCCCAACTCTAACATAAAAAGAAGAAGCCAAGAAGCAGCTCAGTGTGGGAGTCATAGCACAAGGACGCCTGGGACCAAATCCCTGCTCATCTGTTCTGAAGCTTCGTGGTCTCAGGCAGCTTGATTGACTGTTTTGTGCTCAGCTCCCCTCTTTGAAAAGCGGAAATGAAAATAATAGTCCTTAGATGACCAGGAGAAGTTAACACAGGTAAAGCACTTAGAACGATGCCCGTCACATAGCTAGCATTGAATAAATGTCAGTTTTGCCACTGCTCCCTCACCAGAAAGCAAGCCCTGGGCGAACAGAAGCGTGGCTGTCTTGTCCGCGCCGGTTCCCCAGTACCTACCACAGAGCCTGGTGGGCAGCAGGCCCTCAGTCAGTGTTTGTTGAGGAAACGAATTGTTCTCTGAGCCTCTTCATTGCCAAAGCATGGCTGGGGGTGTTGGTTGTGCCACTTTGCTGTTGTCGTTTTTCACCCATGACGGAGCCATTCTGGAGTTGGCTTCTAACTTCTTTCTCTGTGGGAGAAAATGCTACAGCTTCTGGGGCATAAATATTTGATGTGGCTTTAGTTGCAGAAGCACATTCCTTCAGTGCATTCAGGTCCCTCGTGTGTCTGCGCGGTCCTGCAGGCACTTGCTCTCTGCAACAAGTATTTATGGGTCTGAATCATGCGGCACAATGGCCCAGGCATTTCACCACGTAGCATCACGTGGGAGGGTGATCACCAGCCACCAGATGCCGGGCTTGGAGCAGAGCAGATGTGCACATACACACGCGGCCCAAATCCCCTGCCTTCAGCTGGGGCCCCAGTCTAGTGGGAAGCATTTCTCACCGTGAATCGTGAGCGATACAAAGGATGAAGAGAGCAGGAAGAAAGTAACAGAGAGAATTTATGGGAGATTGACGACGCTGAGCAATATCTCAGATCACTTCCACTCAAAAAACTCTTTACTAAGCATGTGCCACACACGGGGTAGGGGCTGGATAGCAGGGAAAAGATATGAACAACACACAGGGGAAATAAGGAGATCAAAGGCCTCTCGAGCAAAGGGACTCTGTGTCTTATTCACCTCCGTATCCTAGGGCTGTTGTGGGGTCCAGCACAGGGCAGTCGGTACATGCTGAATAAATGGACCAGTGGAAAATGCACGCTCAGTTGCAGCTGGATTGTATGGGCTCCCACATGTGTTTGAGTGAAGGAGCCACTGTTTCTAAAGGGACGGGGTGGAGCATACCCATGGAGATGTCTGCAATGCCAGGCTCTGTGTATGAGAAAAGTGACCTTGGATGGCAAAGAGTCATTTTCTGCACCGAAAAGATGTAGGATGGATGTCTGTTGAGAGAGGTAAGTGTTAAGCGGTGATGACGAAAGGGGAGCAGGAGAGGTGAGGTGGAGAGGCCAGTCCAGCCAGACTACGGTGGTTCTGCTCTCATGATTAGGAATTTGGGTGTCAATCCTGGGCCATTGGAGGGTTAGAGACAACGCCTCTCTGGATGCTGGGGCGATGGGGAAGGGCCGATGACAGCCATGATTGAGGCCAGCAAGGAGGTTGCTGCAGAGACCCAGGCTGTGGCGCTGTGGAGAGGAAGCCACCAGAGGGAGTGATAAGAATGGTTTCCTTTCTGATCCATCCTGCCGATGTATGAATACCCATTCCAAATAACCTCCCTCTGAGCATTGTGATGAACAAGTCTTAACGGAAGCCGGGCAGCCCGCCTCGATGAGCCAGGGGTGGATCAGATAGCATTCAAGAAGCAGCCAATACGGGGCTCTGCCCTGACTGGAGGCGTGTGGGGGATACTTGGGCTCCACACATGAGCAGGGGCTCTGTCCTGCGCCCAGCCGCCTTATCTTATCATCTGTATCTTTAAGCCACAGCAGCCAGAAGAAGGTGAACTAAGGGGTTGTTTCGGAGTTCGGCAGAGGTATAAGTGGTGGAGGATTTCTGCGAAAATGTCCTTCCACGCTGGCCCATCAGTGGATGATGAAGAAAAAGTCAGAGGAAGAGGGAAGGAAGAAGCCAGCAGGCTTCCCAGGAGAGGGTTGGGCCACCAGCTGGGCTGAGCTAAGGGAAGGGCTTCTACAGTAATTCTGGCAAGTAGAGTCTGAATGACGGAGGCCAAACACAATCCCTACAATGGTAGAAAGAGAAGCAGACTTTTCCAGAAGCTGCTTCCTCACTTACAAAGAAGGGAATGCAAGTCCTAGAGAGGCCACGGAGGGTAGGGGAATGAGCACTGGGCATGGAACAACAGACATTTATTCCCTCCCCCCGGCTCCATTATTGAGGCAAATGGGTTACTCACTGTATGTTGGAAAATGGAGAATAAAGGCAAGGACTGAATGCCCCTCTGAGCACCTCACATCTAGTGGGGAAGAAAGAACAGCCAAGAAGAAAGTGCATTATGGGAGATGTCATCAGAGGATGCTCTATTGAGAAGGGTGGGTGCTTAGACATCCAGGGACCATCAGAAATAGCTTCTTGAAGGAGCTTATGGCTGAACCTGAGTCCTGAAAACAGCCTGAGAGTCAGGGATGAGGAGAAAGGGTATGCTAGATATATATGACTATAAAACAAATTATACCAAAACTTAGATTAAAATAACAGTGACCTGTTATCTCATACAGCTTCTGTCGCTTGGAAACTTGGGGACAGCTTTGCTAGGTGGTTCTGGCTTAGAAGGCCCTCAGTTTGCTGCAGGCAAGGTGTCTGTTGGGGCTGCAGTCTTCTGAAACGCTTGTCTGGGATGAAGGGTCTGCATCCAAGATGGCCTCCTCACATGGCTGTCGGTGGGAGGTCTCTTCCCAGCCTTCCTCCTTGCAGTCAGGTCCTTGCAGGCAGGACCACAGTACTCCTCCTGGGCATCATCCCTTTTCCCCACATCTACGGTCATAAAACTCCCTGCCCACCCAGGGCCGGCAGAGGAGTGGGAAGGGAAAGGAGGAGCACTGGGTCACAGGGCAATTCAGAACAACCCAATGACAGGATGTTCATCAGCTAGCTTTTGTGAATAATAAACCATCCCAAACTCAGTGGCTTAAAACAGCCATTATTGATTCTCATTCATGGGACTGCAGGTCAGCTGAGCGGGGAATTGGCTGATCTAGCCTGGACTGGGCTGGGCTCAGACAGACTTGGCTCCAGGCCACGGATGGTCTGGGTCAGTGTCACATGTCTGTCTTCCTCTTTGGACCAGTGGCCAGGCAGGACAATTTTTTCTCATGGTGATGGCAAAAGCACAAGGAGTCAAAACCAACCTCTCAAGCACATTGTCAACCTCAAGTCATATAGCCCTGCCCTGAGTCTGTGGTTGGAGGAGCACACTCGGCCCATCATGAGGCCATGGTGACAGTAAGGATTATGATACTATCACAGGACAACGGAGAACTGAGACGTGGATGTGAAGTGGGGGTAGGAGTCCCTGCCAGGGGATGGACCGTTGCAATCAGAGTCACCCACTTGGCCTGAGCTGGATTGATTACGTTCTCCCTGGTATTCCCAAGCTGTGAATGGAGTACTTTAAGGGCACACCAGAGAGTCCACCAGGGAAAGTGGGCCAGTCTGCTCATGGATGAGAAACTGGGCTGCTCCACCCCATTGTATAGGAGGCCAGGAAGGTTTCCTACTGGAAACAGCAGCACTGCCATTTGCTATCCTCCCAATAATACCTCATTGCCCTAGGCAGGGTTTGGGTGACAGGCACACAGGTGAGGGTCAGCTGAGGCAAAGCAGCAAGCTGGGGACAATGAGCAGGGTGTGATGTGGCAGGGCGGGGATAGGGTGGGGCTCCTCTGTTGCCTGTGAAGGAAGAAAAGTAGTCTTGCTTCAGAGATGGAGAAACTGCGGCCTGACTGATTAAGGAACAGGTCCTGGGCCCCCACTGCACAAAGAGGTGCAAGCCAGGGGCTTCCTGACGCCTAGTTTAGAGACTGGCCCAGCAGAATAAAATCTGGGAAGTTGTGGGTCCGAGCTAGGGAGCAGGCTGCTCTGGGGCATCTGTGCCTCTCAGTCCTCGTTGGCGACATTGACGACACCTCAGTGTTTTGGTGACAACAGCTCCCAAGTGAGAACCGCTAATGCCTGCGGGGCCAGGCGGGTGGGGGAGGGGAGGCATAAGGGCAAGGCCCGGCTGTTCATAGTCAGCTCAACAGGGCAGGTAGCGCTTCCCGCAGGCTGCACTGCCTGCATGTGGCTTTGGGGTCGCTCTTTCATCCAGATTTTCGAGACTCCCTGAAAATCTGGATATTAAAGTAAATTAAAAAAAAAACAACTGCCAATACTGCAGGCAGAAGAAAATGTCAGGGGGCTTCACTGGGCCCTCAGACCACCAGTACGTAACTTTCACAAAGATCCTTTGTGTCACGTTATGTGCCAAGCAGCTCAATAACATTGTATAAAATTGGATTTTCCTCCAAACCAGCTCCGCCCACTCAGGGGAGCTTTGGGTGGTTCTTGCTGTGATATCTGGACCTCCAGGGGAGGCGCCTGCCAGCTGCCTCTGATTTTAGAGATCATGTTCAATTTTACTCATTCAACCAATATTTATTGAGCTGAGCTCAGCGCTGCAGATACAGTGGTAAATAGGACAGATATGATATATGCTTGTAGGAACTCAGAGTGTCCCGGGAGGCACGTCTAACAGACACCTAATCACATTAATAAATATAAGGTAACTAAGTGATACGTGCCGAGAATGAAAAGCAGAAGGTGTGAGAGGAGAGTATAACAGGGTCAGGTTTAACCCGGGGAGAGTGTTCGGAGAAGGCCCAGGTTGTCACCAAGGAGGAGAACCTTTTGGGCCGGGTAACAGCGTGCACAGGGCGGTGTGGGGCTGAGGGACCGGCAGAACAGTGAAGGGCTGCGCAGTAGGGCAGTGAGAAGGATAAAAGCAGTCAGAAGACGTAGTCAGAGGTAGAACGAACTGGACACAGCGATAGCTGTTTCCATTCAATGTCACTGCTTGGCATAAATCAAGAACTGCCTGCTGCTGCCGGCAGCGGGGTCTCCGATTAGACTGCACCTGGGTGGAGGACGGCAGCCCTTGATCATCCCCTTTCCTGAGACAAGTCCTCTGGTCCTACTGCACTGCCAACCTCATCGAATGTGGGCTCAGGGCCTGCCTACAGGTTAACATTTGCCTTTTAAATTTAGTTTTAACCAAGTGGTTTCCAAACACGTAACATTTACAGGGCTGAGTCCCGGGTGTTGAGAACACACCACAGTTTCCCCACTCCTGCCTCCCAGGGGAGCAGTGATAGTAGTTAGTTCATTAAGTACCAGGTACTGCTCTAAGTGCTTTACATGTGGTTAACCAGTTGGATGGGGTAAATTGTTATCCCCATTTTACAGATGAGGAGACTGAGGTGCACAGAGGCCAAGTAACTTGCTTGCTCTAGGTTGTACGTATAGCAGGTGTCAGCTCTGGCAGCTGAACCCAGGCAGTCCGCTCTAAAGTCCATGCACTTAAGTCCTGCTCTCTGTGTGTCAGCAATCACAGTGGTCTTCAGAGAGGTGGGAGTGGGTGTCATGTATGTTTTATACTGTGTTGGTGTGAAAGACTCATAAAGCAACTTTGCCCACGTCACCCCATCAGTCCACCCAGCAATGCTGTCAGAGGGAATTTCTCCTGGACATACCCACCTTGGTATCTGTGGGGCCAAAGTCCTTCTCTAGCTGGGGTGCTCTGTCCTAGGCCCTTGCGGGAAGACACAGTCGGGTGCTGTGCCTGCTGCAGGGAGTGCTGTAGACTGGACCAATGTTTATCCCTTGACCCACGGGAGACCTCTTTATAGGGTGGCGAGAGCCCAAAAGGGGCCAGAAAGGAAGGACTGGCCCATCAATGGGGACGGTCGTGGGCTAAGTCCGCCAGCAGCTTCCCTGCAGGACTTTGCCTGGAGGATACAAATGCGGTCGGCCCACGGAGGGCAAGGGGCCAGCAGGGGAGCCTGCAGAGTCTCGTGAGGAGCAATAAGACAACCGGCAATGACACACAGAGACATCGCCGCTACACTCCCAGGCCTGAGTTTCCCTTCCCAACCGTCCCTCTGAACTACATTGTGCTTATTATTATTATTATTATTTTTTAATAAGGAGGTTTCTCAGAATGCTACGAGGGCCTCAGGAGTCATTTTCCTGAAAAGGAGGTCGCGGGGCAGCTAGGCTGCCCTTGCACCTGACGGAGGCTGGCCAGCTGCTCTGGATTTCCATTTCCAGGGAAGCTGGAGCAGTGGAAACCCAGGACTCCCAGGCAGCAGATACCTGGTTCCCTGATGACAGGCTCCGGGGACAGGGTGACAGAGAGCCTGTGTTTGTCATTCCAGTACAGCAGGGGTGGTTGGGATGTGTGGCCCAAGTCCTCAAGTTCCCTTGATGCTGTCTTTCCCAGGGACAGCATGCCTTTGACAAAAGCTGTACCTTTGGCATTGTTTGCTTCCTCTTTCAGGTCCTTGAATTTATGAGATGCACCCGCCAGCAAGGGCAGCATTTTATCAGTGCATTCCATGGAACTCTAGTCACATGACATTCCTCTTCCCCATTCTTCACCTCCCTCTACCTCTAAGCCTTTCAAGTTTCAAAAAGTCTGGGAGGCCTTGCCTGCTAATTTGCCCTTTGAGAGTCACAGGGCACATTAACATGTTACACAGCTCCCAGAATTCTGGAAACGTCGTCAACATTGCCTTTTCTATGGTTTCCCAAACTTAACCAACCAAAAATATCCTTTTTCACATGATAGCTACAAGTAACCCATGGAACCAGATTCTGTGGAATAAAAGACTTTGGAAAATTTTTATCTGGCAGATCTCAGACGTACGCATTGAGAATCCAACAGACTACTGGCGGCTAATTCTGTCTAAGGCTCCGTGCCAGGCACTGAGGCCACAGAAATGTCAGGCTCAGGCCCTGTTGTCAGGCAGCTCAGTTGAGTGAAGGATATGGAGAGGGAACCCCCAGGCCCTCTTGAGGTAATGAAGGCTCCATGGCAGAGGGGACACTTGAGCTCAGCCTCCAAGAACAAGGAGCGTCACCCCAGACAAAGGTTCAAGGCCTGCAGGAGCCATACTTGGCACAGAGAGGGCAGTTCATCCAGATCATTCCAAAGTGGGCTGAGCGCAATACTTAATGTAGTAAATGCTTAAACATCACTTTCTTGTTAATGGGGGAAAAACAATGGATTTTTGTTCACAGCAAAAGCACATTTAATGATGAAGCTATAGACATTTTTCAGGCTGATTTCCTTCGTGGTAAAGGATGTGATTTGGAGGATCCATCTCAGACCCCGTACCAAACTTACTGACCTTGTTCTGGCTTCACCGGAGCATGTGGGGTTGATGTTGCCAAGGGCCAGTGTAGACAAGACGGAGAACCTGGCACAAGTACGTTCGTCTGCCGCGCAGAAGGTGAGCAGATGGAGGGAGAGGCTTATGCTTTCTGAACAGTCATCAATAAGCCACTTGGAAATTGTATCAATTCACTCTGCAGAAAAACAGTTCTTCACAGCGTGTGATACAGAATGTAGTAATTCCGATACCTACTATGTACCTCCCACTGTTCTAGATGTTTTGTACAAGTTATCTCATTTAATATTCCTAATGATCCTGTAGA
Organism: Mormoops blainvillei; assembly: GCA_004026545.1. Classification (NCBI taxonomy): domain Eukaryota; kingdom Metazoa; phylum Chordata; class Mammalia; order Chiroptera; family Mormoopidae; genus Mormoops; species Mormoops blainvillei. Next base: position 69,534 of record PVJD01004196.1, on the reverse strand, counting down.
GGTGGGGAGATATTATGTTCATTTTATTTATGAAAAAACTGGCATGGGGAACTGGCCAGGGTGTGGCTAGGACTCACACTGAGGAAATGTTTGAAGGCACATCAAGGGCCCATCACGCTATTTCACAGTGTCTCCTCATGCCATGGGGAAGGAAAGGTTGTCACAGACAAACTCCTGACCCACACTTCCCTCAAGGTACAGGCCAGGTGTGCGGTGCTCCTGCCACTGCCCAACCATCCTGGGTCCTGGAAAGCCAGGGCCTGGACTCTGACTTCTCACCCGCTCCTGACCTTCTTAAGACGAAGGAGAGTTTGTCCTTTCCCTCCTAGGCTTCCTGCACTGGTGTGTGGGGGGGAATAACTTTCACCTTGACCTGTGAGGCGATTCCTTCCACAAAACTACCCCCTCATCCTCAAAAAGAACATCACCCTCAACTCCGGTTTATTGGCTATTTTATTGGCAGTTAGTGGAGATGCAGGAAATATTGGGGTCCCTCCCTCAGCTCTCTCTTTATTTGTCATGTCCTAGAGGTACGTGGTGTATCTTTATGTTTAGCATGCTATTAAGGATAATTATACCTCTGAATCAAAGGAGAGCGTTTAAATTAAATAGCAAATGATTAAGTGAAGCAGAGTCTGATTTTCTAGTAAGATGGGGCACAAAAGAGACCTAAATGCAGAACCGAGATTTCCATCAGCTGGAGAGACGTAAGCACAGCCAGCGCAAGGTGGGAGGGGACCAGGGTGGGAAGCCGGAGTCTCTTTCTCGGTCTCCCCTTGGGGTGAACTTGCCAGAGCTAAATGCTGTTCTTGGTGCTGCAATATTTTTTCCGGAGTGATAAGAAAAGGCTCAGTAAACCATGTCATGGTTTAGCACCTTGGGTAAGCTGGGTCCTCATTCCTCCTCTAAAGTCACAGGCTCCCTCTGGAAAAAAGAAATTAACTCAATTTCTTCTGGTCTCACCGCATGATTCCAGCTATCACAGCATGGCGAAATGGCAGCGCGAAGGAGGCCCTGGTTGAGCCCGGGGCTCCATGGGACCTCTCCCCATCATAAACTGCCTCCGTACGTTCAATATGGAGCCACAAGCTCTGGGAAGCATGCCCCTGACCGGGAGGCTCAGGCTCTAGGATATGCTGTATCGGTTTAATGTTTTCTGATTAGGTTTTAGATGCATAATATTTTATGGAAAATCTTACAGAGATTCCTGAAATGTATAATAGATTAAAATTTTCTGCTTTCATTGAAGTAGGGGAAGTATGCAAAATTCTAGCCACATAGTCCTACTCCCAGGAAGACCCTTAAGATTCTAGGTGGATGCCCTATGGGTCTATGACACAAGCCTGAAAACCACTAATTTTAGTCCAATCTTTTCCTGGTTCTTGACTACTTATTTAATTCCTTTTCATCCTTTGAAGCTAAGCTCAGGCCGCCTCCTGCAGGAAGTTTTCCCTGATTCCTAAGCTGAGTTAGGGGCTGTGCTTTCCCAGCCCCGGGCCTCTCTTCATCACTACACGGATCATTCTGTTAGGTAACTGTGTGTCTCCTCCAACGGAACCACAGGTCCTTGAGGACCAGGATCATTTGCCTGGAACATGGAGTGTACACAATGTATACTACTAGGCTGATGTTTAATGAGCCTTCCGCTGAAGGCAAAACAGGGGCCCATGCACAGCATCCCCAAGAAATAATTTCACAGGCCCTGCTTCAACATGTCAAGGGATGGGGAGCTCACTCCAAGCTGAGATACCCTTTTCCTCTGCTATGATGGTGGAAGCCTTCCTCTTCATGTTGAGCCCAAACACCCCCCTGTAGCTTCCACTTTCTAGGACTCCATAAACAAGCCTCACCCCTCTTCGACAACTGGACCTTCAAGTACTTGAAGAGAGCTACCACAGCCCCCATTTCTGGGCTAAGCTCCACCTACATAAACACATACATATGTACACACACATATGTGTATATATATGCATACATACATTTAAAGCTAGTTTTACATAAATTGAAATTTAATACTTCGAAAGCCAGGATTTCCGTCTTCTTTTTTTTTTTTTTAAGTCAGCATTATCGGGGTATAATTTAGAACAGTAAAATCTCTCCACTTTAAGTTTTTACAGCTCAATGAATTTTGACAAATGTATATAGTCATCACCAGCACCACGATCAATGTACAGAACTGCTCCATCACCCCTGAAAGAACTGTGTGCCCCTTTACATCAATCTCCTCCCACCCCAGCCTCCGGCAACTGCTGCTCTTCTATCTGTCTCTATAATTTTGCCTCTTTCAAGATGCCGTATAAATTGACTCCTGCAACACAGAGCCTTTGTGCCTGGCTTCTTTCACTTAGCATAATGCTTTTCGTATTTACCGTTGTTGCTGTACATATCAATGATTTGTTGCTCTTTATTGCCGCCTCTTCCACGAAGAACTTGTTTAATTGATATTCTTGCCTCCTACAATGTTTGATAGAGTTCCCCAGGGAAGTCAGCTGGGTCAGAATTATGATCTCACCTGTAAGTGGAACCTAATCAACAAAACGAACAAGTGAGCAAAATAGAACCAGAGACAAGAAAATAAAGAACAAACTGACAGTGACCAGAGGGGAGGGGGGTAACGGGGGAAAGAAGGGGAAGGGTCAAGTCAAGGACCATGTATAAAGACCCATGAACAAAGACAGTGGGCGAGGGGAGAGGGTGGATTGAATACGGAAGGTGGGAGGTGGGTAGGGCAGGGGAGAGTAACGGGGGATAGAATGGGAACGACTGTAATTGAACAACAATAAAAATATTTTTTTAAAAAAGGAACAGGAATTTTTTGGTTATTTTGGATACTTTGACACTGGGCGGAGGAATCACTTTGCCTTTTCTTCCCTCACCAGAGAGGGACTGGGGAGCCCATACAACCCCCGGGCACTCCCCAGCTGCTGCTGAGTGGGGTGGGGATTAGAACGTGAAGGGAGGGGCAGAGGAAGAGGGAAGGTTGAGGACTCGGTGATGACTCCTGGAAGAAACTGGTGGGAGGAGTTAAATGTCTGAAAAACAGCATCTGGGGCTTCCAGAGCAGAGCACAGGGAAACAACAACGCCTCAGACCTTCTCATAGCCTGTTTATTCAGGGGAAATTCACACCATCAAGGTCGCACTGTTGTTTGCTGTTTCCATCCTCTGGAGGAAGAGAAAAAAGGAAGCTTCACAAGGAAGCTATTTCTCATGAGATTTTCAGCCTTGTGTCCAGAACAAAATGGTTTGGACAGCTTTAGATAAATATGATTGCCTTTACAGGCTTGGTGAGGCAAAACTTCCAGATGCTTTGAAGTGTTTCTGATGCTCCTGAAAGTCTCAGTATTTAACACCCCAGGATTTTCCCAGTGGCAATGGTGTCGATTTGTTCATCCCTAGTCTTGCATCCTAAGGACAAATCTCCAGGGCTGCTTTCAGGCAAGTTCGCTATGATTCAGACCTTTGTAAAGCCTTTGTCGAGCTACATCTTGTATTGTGTGTTGGATTGTAAAGGGACAGCCTACCTGAGTGCTCACAGTAACATATATTGCTGGTCTAAGTCGGGCCCTCACGAACATTCTGAACAGATTCTCATTGTAATGTGCTACTCCAGAGACAGAAGCATTAAAAAAATCAAAGACAAATGCAGCTCCCCGAGGGAAAGGGATACAGACGGGATTTGGGTGCCAGGCTCATGGGTCCTTAGGAGGTTTTCTGAGGAGGTCAGCTTCACCTGTTGTCTTTATCTTCATCTCTCAGGTACCCAAGTGTCCCATGTTCCACTCCTGCCATTAGCATCCCATCCACTCTACCTTCTCAGTTCTTTAGTGTTTTCTGTGGGGTTATTTGGGAGGGGGTTTACTTCAAATAAACTGTTCTCCTACTCACTCTTTTTAACAAACATTTATTGAGCAATCCTTATTTGTCTGATCCATGCTTAGTTAGAGGTCCCATCTTTGTGCTCCCACAGCATCATCAACTGATACCTAAGGTGTGACTTCTCCCAGGATGATAGGGTGGGCCATTAATAATAAAAAGGAATACACAGTTCATACCCACTAGGATGCCTACTATAAAACAAAACAAAAGACATGTTAGTGAGAATGTGGAGAAATTACAATCCTTGTGCATTGCTGGTGAGAATGTAGAATAGTGGCAGCTATTGTGGGACACAGCGTGGCAGTTTCTCAAAAAAATTGAACATGGAATTACCACATGATCCAGCAGTTCCACTTCTGGGCATAAACCCAAGGGACTTGAATGCAGGTACTCTAATAAATGTTTATATACCCGTGTTCATAATGGCATTTTCACAATAACCAAAAGGTGGAAGCTACCTAAGTGTCCATCAGTGAATGAGTGGACAAACAAAACGTGGTATATACATACAATGGAATATTGTTCCGTCTGAAAAAGGAAAGAAACAGTGTCACATGCTACGACCTGGGCAAACCTTGAAATGGGTGAACATTATGCTAAGTGAAAGAAGTACATCACAAAAGAACAAATATTGTATAACTCCATTTACATGAGGTACCCAGGATAGTCAAATTCACAGAGACAGAAGTAGAATGGTGGCTCCCAGGACCTGGAGGGAGGCGGAGGGAGGCGTGAGTGGGGAGTTTTTATTTAATGGTTATAGTTTTGGCTGGGGAAGATGAACATATCCTGGGGGTGGATGGTGGTGATGGTTGCACAACAATGTAAAGGTACTTAATGCCACTTCAGAAAGGTAAGTTTTCAGATTATGCATATTTCACCATAATTAAAAAAACCAATACGCTCAATCATCCCTCCTCAACCCAAGACAGAAAAGACAGAGTTGCCAAGCTACTTTCAAATGCTTATTGGGAGGACACATGAGATAAGTTTTGTGTCAATTCTGTGACTATCAAGTGTTGTCCAAATAGAAGGAAATAATATAATTTCCTGGGAGATAGGGGGTCTGTATTAGTTAGGATGTTTGGGTTGTAATTAATGGAAAATTCAACATAAACTAAAGGATTCCCTGGATCACATTGTAGAAATGTCTAGCCGTAGGTACAGTTCATCAGGGCTCCAATTCAGTCTTTCTGTAATATTTTCTCTGCTCCACAGTTCACGGAGAGTCAGATTCACCGTCTTCTAGGTTATCCTCACTTAGCAGGTTTCTTAGAAACAGGTGCTGAGGGAAGCAGAGAAAAGAGAAAAATCAGCACCCTTGGACCTCTGCCAGCTTTCCATTCCTGGTTATAGACTTTCCTGGTCTGCGGCTGCATTTTTATCCTTGGGTACTGACAGCCAACGCACATCCTTAAAATAAATTTTCATTTTCTGTTTAATCCAGCTTCAGTCACTTTCTGTTACTTGCAACCAGAGAATCCTAATGAACACGAAGAACCCCTCTTTTATATCTGCAGTCCTCTTTGCCTAGCCTTCTGAGCGAGTTATCTCCACGGGACCAGACTAGGGAGCCAGGCCACGTTCAGAATTACACGCCATCTGTCCCCCAGCAGCAAACAGGCTCAGTGTCCTGCAACCCAACTCGTGCACTGTGACTCATTTCTCAGGACGCTTCCAGGCCCCTCATGTCCAGGGGCCCTTGCTGAGTGCAGCCCCCTCCTGACAACTTAAGGAGAGCATTTGAGGATCCAGATGTGGCCCTTACTAACTGTGTCTCCTCACACTTATGGTAAATCCAGAGAGTGTGGTGGCTGAGTCAACCACTTTTCCTGCCCCCACCCAGGGCCCGGCAAGAGTTCACGCTGAGACTAAACTTAGGAGACGATTGATTGATGGTGAAGAGACAACTGTCTTTCTTTACGAAAAAGATCCTTTGACATTATAAGAAGTTGTATTAAAGTAATTGCTTATTATCTTTATAGTACTCTGCTTAATTGCTTCTTAAAGCGAATAGAATTCAGGAAGGAAAGAGCTGTAAAAGTTGAGTCTGTTCTCCGGCTGGGCCCTCTTACTGGCAGGTATGAGAGGCTCCCAGTTTACAAGACGCTGGATGATAAACTAGGGCCTATGTAGCTTCCATTAGGCCCCGAGGGTAGAGGAAAAATGGAGGTGTCAGTTCTGAACAACAGATAAACTTTTGGTTGCCTAGTCTCTTGTTATTAAACCAAATTATAAAACACATTGGGGACCTCCCTCCTCCAGAAAACAAACAAACAAAAATTCTATTCATGTTTTACCCATTCTGCAGTTGTCCTGTTATTTCTTTATATTCTCTCAGAGCTGGAATCTGGAGACAAGTGGTTCTCATGAATGTACTTATTCACTTGTCTGTCTATCATCTATGTGTCTATTCCATCTGTCTATCTGTCTATCTATCTATCTATCTATCTATCTATCTATCTATCTATCTATCTAATCACCTCATCTATCACTTTAATGTTTAATCAACAGAAATGAACTAAGTTCTACTGAGTAGAAGCTCTCTAGAGGGGCATAGGCATGCAAATTAGGAGTAGAGGCTGTTGAATTTTTGTGTGTTAATTCCAAGAACCCTTGATCTCAAGATGTGATAAAGAGAGAGGTGTGTCTCCTTCCTTGAATCGGAAGCAGAGAGCCAAGGCAGACAGAAGGCCTCCCAGAAGTCAGCCTTCATGGGTTATCAATGTAGTTACCTTGGGGGAATATTAAGAAAATAGGTGGTGGTGATGGAGTGGTGGGTAGTTTGGGGAGGATGAGGGGGGAATAATGTTTTCAAGAAGCATTAGGACAGAGAACAGCGACGTGTAGGCTTTTCTGTACAGTCTGAATAACAACTCTATTTTCTGTACAAAATGATCAAAGACAAGATTCAGGAGGGAAAAGGCATAATCAACCTAATCTTCAGGAAGGGCTCTGGGCTGGTGATAAAAGATTCTGCTGTTGGAAATAGCTGAGGTGTCAGCCCGAGTCCTCTTCATCAAAGCCACCACACAGACATTTATTAGAAGACAGAGGCCCATCTGCTGGTCATGGTCATGCTTCACTACGGAGAGAAGAACTGGACAAGGGGTCGCTGGCCAGAGCCAATGTCCACTTCAGCTGATGAGGTGATCAGAGGGCACCTGCATGTATACACAGAGGTTCAAAGGGGGTTGCCACTTAGGATGGGCCTGACAGCACGGGGGCTTTGGGAGGGTGCATGCCACACAGAGCCTCCTGAAACATGAAAGATGGTGTTATGGAACCCAGGGGGCGGTGGGTTGACTCAGATCTCTCCTCTTTCAGAAGCAACTAGCCACTTCCAAATTAAGAACCATTTCCTGAGAAAGATAAACTTTCAACTTTGACCGTAAGCCTCACCTTCTGTTCACCTGTAATATCAAGGTAATCATGTGCCCACCTCATGAAATTGATGAAACAACCTCAGGCCCTTAGTACAATGCTTGGCACATATAGGTGCTCAATAAATTTTAGATGCTGTTGATATGACGTTAGTGTATTTAATGTTTTCCTCAGGATGCTCCCTGTCAGTCAGAAAAACAGAACCTGCCCTAGATCTTTCAAATAGAGGAATTTAACACAGAATCGATGATTTAATAATGGAATAGTTGAGAAGCCAACCATGGGACAATGAGGAATCCCAGAGGTCAGCGGCAATAGGAAATTGCTATCCGTTTTAGTGCGGAAGGGACAAAAGGAGGAGAGTCCAGAGGCCATGGCCATCAAGCTGGATTTAGAAATGTGGCAGGGCCTGTCCAGTGGGAGGTGAGACACGAAGGAAGGGTCTGTCTCTCCAGAGCTGGGATCACAGGAGAAAAGCAGATGTTGCTTCTCTCTCCTGCTGAGACACCACCAGGGGTAATGCAAGACAAGCAACACTCTGCTTTCCTCATCCTTCCCACCCTCCAGTCTTCGCTAGTGTCTCCCCATTAGTTGAATCTACCCAGGAGCAAGTTGGCAGGAGAACCTGTGAAATGTAGTTCTCTACCACACAGTACAGCAGGAAAAGAGAAGGGAGAGGGTGTGGGCACAAACAAGACAATGGCCGGTGTTCTTTTTCAAGGCTGAAGAGTTGACCTGCTATAACCCTCAGAAGGTACTAGAGATGATCTTTAGTCTTTCCAGTCTTTTTGCCCCTGGGCTTGCCCTCTGTTGATTATTTCCTGCTCATCTTGTTCATTTAAGTCTGCTCTCAGGGCATTCCCTTCTTCTCCAGGGTCAATGCTGACAACAGTTTGAAGAGCTGCCTCTCAGGGAATTTATACTGTAGCGTGAACCAAGACCACGAAGTAAGGGAAGATATTCTAAATGGTGACATTTCAGGTTTTCGATGAGGGTTTTTGTGTTTAACACCAGGGTCTTCATTTCTAGAGTTTTGAAATCACCTCATTTTATTGCACTTTGTTTTATTGCGCTTCACAGGTGTGTGTTTTTTACAAATTGAAGGCAAAACCCTTCACCAGCAAAAAGATTATGACTTGCTTTTTTGTGATACTCACTTTATTACAGAGGGCTGGAATGGAAACTACAGTGTCTCTGAGGTGTGCCCGTGCAACACAAGCTCTGTTTATATGTATAGATGATTTTATCTGTCATCACAATCATGTGAAGTAGACGATGTGGATTGATTTCTCTATTTTTTAAAGGAAGCTCAGAGAGTTGGAGAAATGTATGTAATGTGAAACAGCTTTCACTGGTACAGCTGGGAGTCAAATCCAAGTTTCTCTGACTCCCACGTGAGGAGTCTCCCCACTCTCCTCATGAAAAGCATGGTGCTTTTCTCAAGGGAAAAAGAGTGGGTCCAAGGATAACATCATTCATTGGAGCAGTTCATTCTGTCTGCTAATGAAATGCCTCCTTTATCACATATTAAATTCCCATATATAGATATATGGGGCCTGTTTCTGGAATATTTTATTGTTCCCAGTTTAATCTGTTTATCTAACCCTGCACGAATATCATGCTGTTTTGTTTTCTTTAGTTTTAGAGTATGCCATATCATATGGCAGAGAACGCTGCATCTCCCTTCTTTTCCTCTTCTTTCTCTTGACATTTTTTCTTGGTTCTTCTTGCAAATTGCCCTTTCCAGGATAAACTTGGAATCTATTCATCAAATTCTAAAAAGAAATGGATTGGACTTTTTACTGGACTATATTGAATAACAAATTAATTTGAGGAGAACTGTCACTTTGCAATAGTGAATCTTTCTATGTAACAACATGGGACATCTCCCCATTTATTCAATTCCTTTTTATGGGCTTTGGTAAAGTTTTATGGCTTTATTCAAGCAGGTCTTGACCATTTCTTGTTAGATTTATTCCTAGACTTTATAGTTTTGGGTGTGGACATGAATATTTCCTCCCCTGAGATTTTGTACCTGGCTGGTGCTGATGTAGCGAAAGCTCATGGCTGTCATCTGCTCTTCTATCCAATCACCTTCCCAAACTCACTCGTTGGTTTTAATGGCTGTTCAGTGCCCTGTCCTGGGGTTTCTAGGTATGGAATCAGATCGTCTGCCCTATCCTATTTAAGCTGTTCTTCCTTTTATATATTTATCCCCCGTGCCGAGCTCTCTATAATCTATCTCATTGCCCTTGTATCTTGTCTTGAATGTTAGTAATGTCTGTATTTTGTTGCCTTTATCAGGTTATCTGAGAGTAGAAATTGTCTTATTTATCCTTATGCCATGTCTCCTCGAGATCCTAGCATATTAGTTGGCATAAAGTAGATAGTGTATGCTCAGTAAATGTTTCTGTAATAATTAGTCATGACTTGTAGTGTAGTGAATTATGTAGAGTATATTAAATTAAGATTAGATTGTGTGTAAACTAGCATTTTGTTTGAACCTGGATCCTGAGGCATTTTCCCCAGTTCAGGCAACTAGATTGGAATCACGTTGCCCTGGGGAGGGAGGGCCGAGGAGCACACAGGAAACAAAGAGGTCAAATTTTGGGCTTTGGAATTAAAAACTCAGGCCCAAACAAAAAGATAAGATTTGCGGTTCAGCAAAGTTTCATTTCGCTTCATAGTCAGCCCAACACACACACACACACAGACATACATACACACACCCCTAAGACTAGACAAAGACTCTGCAAAGGGGAAAGAGGAAGGACTGCGAGGTTTTATGCCTGAGTTAGAAGGGCGAACCCTGTGCCTGGAGCTCTGTCTCAGCAGAGCCATCAGTGACCCCAGGGGAACTGTCAGTCACTCTGGGCCTGCACAGAGTACAATGCCTCAGCTGAGGAGCCGTTCATTATCCTGTAAGATGAAGCCAAAGAAGATCACACCCAACCAGAAGTGGATTAAGGTCGGTTGAGGCCCCGGGTGCGAAAGAAAATATTGGGTCCCTTAAAAAAAAAGAGAGAGACGGGGGAAAATAAAAATACATGTTTTTAAAACCGTAAATGAAATGAGTGCATATCCACAAACTAACTTACATCCCTGCGTGTTTGTGTATATCGTAAGCCTGCCCTGCAGAAGGACCTTTGAAAGTCCAAAGCAGCAAATTCGGTTCTATCGCTCCGATGAGCGCAGCCACACGGGGCCTAAGCAGCGTAGCATGTGTCTAGTGTGCAGCGTAGCAATGAAATAATGAAAATAAGCGACTGTAAACACACCATCAGGTTTTACCACCAAATGTAAACTTGTATGTAATTAAAATTGCATGTATGAAACTAAACTTGGTGTCATTAGAAAAAAGTGTAAAGTTGGGGTTTTGCAGGGCCCCTCAGAAGTTGGGGCCCAGGGCCGCCATTAAATCCTCCTCTGCACCTGACCCAGTGTCAGTCAGCGGGTCAATGATGATGAAGTGGCAAGACTGATGCCCTCCTGGGCCCCAAGGCTTTGCTAAGTCTCCATCCTACCCCCCATGCCAGCACTGCTCTGCACGGGCTAGGGCACTCCTAAGTCCCCAGAGAGGAGAGAGGGCCTTGACACCTAGGGGGTAGCAATGATCTAGAAAGAAAAGCTCTTCTCCTCTGCACCCAGCCAACCCTTGACAGGGGGTCCTAGAGGAAATCTGCTCCATGTCTACCACCTGTTGGAAGCAGAGGGTTAAACAATCACCTGTTTACAATGAATCCCCTGAGGGAACAAATTGGCTGAGTCAATGGTGACTCCTCCCCTGTTCCCACCCACCAGCCCATGCCCTGGCAAAGAGCCTAGTACACAAAGAATGTTTAGTAGCTTTCTCCTGGGTGAAGGTGTGAAACTCAACCCAGGGGCTGCTCCAGAGATGCAGCTGGAGGGATGGCTTAGAGAAGCAGAACCAGAGGGGTCTCTTCCTCCATACTCCCCAGATTAGCTACCTGCCTCACTTGCTCCCCCTATAAGGTACCAGTCGGGGCGTCAGGTTCTTGGTTGTTTGTTGCAAGGACCTTCCTGGGAGCCTGCTGCACAGGGTTCCAGAACCTCTGTCTACCTAGCTCTTCAGCACGGTGGGGGTAAAATGCTTCAAAGCTGAGTTTTGATGGTTCTGTGAGCCCACTTCTAGTGCACTGCCACACCCAGGATTCAGAAGCAGGGGTGGGGGAGAGCATTGTGTAGTCTGAGGAAATGAGATGGGTGCCATTAGGGTGTTTCAGATTGACCCACAGCCCTGAGTACAGTAACTTTAGAAAACCAGAGAATGTCTATACTGGGAGGATTTCAGAGATGTTTAATCCAACTTAATTTTTGTACTGCTGGGGCCCCCAAAAGGGTAGTGGCAGGCAGGTCTTGGTCCCACAGATGGTCAATGTCATCTCCATGTACAATAAGTTCCTGCCACATCTCTGATCACAAAGCAGTCTTAGTTGCCTGTCTTTTTGTCCAATCCACTGTAGCTTTGTGTTTACATTTGTATCACCACCTTCAGAGGGGCTGTGAGAGCAGGTTGTCTTCCCTTTTCCCCTGAAACGCAGCGTGTGGGCTGGTGAAAAACTGGCTGTCCATGGATGTTTGTTGAATGAATATATGAATGTCACTTCCTTACTGCTGAGTCAAAACATGGGGCTGAACGATGAAACAGAGCCAGTCTCCCTCTCCCTACCGCTACCTGACAGCTTGTGCCCTGGAGCCAGCCAGGAAGCCTCTCAAGACTCCATCTCTAGAACAGGAGGAATCATAGATGCTGCGAGCGCCCGGTAGGCCCGCACAGGAGCTGTGCTCCGTGAGCTCAGTGTCAACGGGCTCCTCCTCTTGTGAGTGTGCTTGGCTCTCTCTGACCTTGTCTTAGTTTCCTGGGGCTGCCATAATACGTACCACAAATGGAGGGGTTTAAAACAACAGAAATTTATTTTTTCACAGTTCAGGGGGCCAGAAACCTGAAGTCTAGGTGTCAGCAGGGTTGGTTCCTTCTGGGGGCTCGGAGGGAGAATCCCTCCCGGCCTCTCAGACTTTCCAACGGTTGCCAACAACACTTGGTGCTCCTCGGCTTGTAGCTGCATCCCTCCAGCCTCTGCCTCCATCTCCACATCAGCTTCCTCTCTGCATCCCTGTGTCCTTTTCGTCTCTCGCAGACACTCTCATTGGATTTAGGGCCCACCCTAATCCAGTATGACCTCATCTTGATTTTTGCCTTAACTAGACCTGCAAAGACCCTCTTTCCAAATAAGGTCATAATCTGAGGTTCCGACTGGATATGAATTTTGCGGGACATTATCCAACCCACTACAGGCCCGTCATTTCCTCAGCCAGGTTTGGTTCTCTGCTCCAGCGCATCTCAGCACGCTCCTTCCAGCGACTGGCGGTGGTGGTGGTGGCGGCAGCCTGGACGGTCCTCTGTTTGACTTGAGCAGCCAGGTGGAAGGAGGTGCCATTTCCCAGAAAGTGATGTCTGGCAAAGGTGAGAATTTCATTACATGTGGGGGGTACATGTGGGGATGGGGAGTCATCCTGCCACCTCGACTTCCTTCTCCGCTCCACCCGAGGAAACATCAGTCGATGTTAGCCACCACTCACTTCCTAATGCACGTTAGACTAGCACATCATTTCCCTGTTTGTCAACTGCCTTAAAGTAGAGTATGAAAAACCCAAGATGGTGTTGGATGGAGGGGGAAGGGCGGGAGAATTCAGGAGCCTGGTACGGTCCTGGAAAGCAACTTGCGGAGACACAGGCTCTCCTGGGGAAGTTCAAGGGCAGGCACAGGGGCCTTTTGGAAAAAGGAAGGCTGCAGGGAAAACAGGGGCCAGAATCAGGAAACCGAGGTGGGGAAGAACAGGTGTCACCAACTTGATGGTGGCTGAAATAACGGCCTGAGCAATGGGGTCCCGAACAGGGATGGGGACGAGCAGCCTAGAGAGTGTGGGAGGGTAGGGGGACCCAAGAGGGAAGGACTGACGCTGTGGCCACTAGGGAGGCAAGGTGTCCTTTGGGCATGGTGCTAGCAGATGGGACCACTCGGGGTGGCCCGTTTGCAGTTACGGCCCCTGGGGAAGGGATCTGATGAGCAGAGGGATAGTATGGAGGCCATGTCTGAAACCAGCTTGCATGGGACACTATTTCTTTTCTACCTTTCACATTTCCCAAGGGATTTCAAGTTTAACAGGTAACAAAAATGGTAAGCTAGAAGAGGAAACTCCACCTGTGGTATATCAGGTGTCAGTCAGGAGCAGGGGAAGTATTACCACACCCATCAAGCTCCTACACAACCCTCAGATCAGGGCATGCGAGCTGCCCGCCTCCCACTCCACTTGTGAGCGGGGCCTGCTCATCGCCCCATTCGTCAGAATGTTCTGTTAATCAGAACACCTCACTTCCTAAACACACATTTTCTTCATCAGGGGCTGTGTGGACCCTAGGTTTAAATGTAAACATTAAAACATTTTTATTTATTTTATACCTATTCCCAAGGGGACCTGAGGCAGCTCACCCATGAATTAGGGCAGTCAGGATAAAGATTTTTAAAACAGTTTTCTGAAATTACATAAAAGAAGGAAACAGAAAATCGCATCAGGAAATCAGAATAAGAGGTCATGATCTATAAATTTAGCTCAAAACTCATGGCACGCCTATGAAAAAGAGAAGCGCACACCTTTGTTTGGATTTCTGTGTTTGAGAGGCAAGCAGCACGGCAGGGAACAGCTGGCGGAGTGCCCTGCCAATAGGCGGGGGAAAGCTTTAGAGACAGACAGAGATCTAAGATCCAGGCGCGGCATTGGACAAGACATTAACTTCTCTGAGCATGAAGTTTCTTATCTGTACGATGAAGGTAGTTATGGTGAGCAGAGTGCCTAGTGGGCACTCTCCCCATTCCTGGCTCATAATTCGAGGAGGAAATGTGATGCGGGGACTTTATATAAGAACCTGTGGGTAACAGACAGTGCCATCTGGTTAAATCCGCCTCCTCCCTGGCCTGATGGCCCAACCATCTCTTAGAAGAACACTCCTCCCAAAAGAAAGAAAAATTCCCCTGGAAGTGGGAGCAGAGAAGACTTCTCTGCCTGGGACAGATGTTTCAGGTGCCCCCCACGCCCCATGCTGCTGACATGGGGTAGTTCTGTCTGTGTAATTCTGTGTGTCTGCAACTTGCATTGGAGCAAAAGGCTGGCAGCACTGGAGGCTGCAGAAGGTGCCACCATTCCTTAGAAAGCCCAAACACGACTGCATACCTCTGAGGCTAGCCAAGTTTCCCTGTCTGGACCTACCTACCACGTTCTGTGGAATCCTGGTTTTTCTGACACCTCTTCTGTGGGACCGGTGGCCTCACAGGACCCCCCTTTCCCCGGGACAGAAACCTAGATTGTAAAATTGTTTTTATCTGCTCACCTCTCATTAAAACGGACCCCCGCTCCCACTCCAACAAGGCTTGTACTCTGTGCTAGGGACACGCAGAAAGAAATAGAGAAACAAATTGTCAATAAGGTAATACCAGTAATAATAAAAGTCATGTCAGCAGCTGACATTCACTGAATGTTCATGGAGCACTAAGCACTTTAAAAGGATTGTCTCATTTAATCCTCAGGACAACTCAATCCTATCTCCGTTTTACACAGTGTGGAATTGAGGCTCAGAGAAGCTCAGCTCACTTCACGGTCACACAGCTGATGTGTGGCGGGGAGTAAATTCATAAACCTAAGCACTAACTATTCTTATCCATGCAGTGGTTACTCTAGGCGTTTTAAAATGGGGACATTTCATTGCAAAAGAACTCTTAACTTTTGTCCTAAAAAGGGATGCATTAATTGTAAAATTAGCTATTAGTAAAAAAGATATTTTAGAGTTGAGTACCCTCCCAGAGTCCCTTAGATGACATCCTTGGTATTTAGCTTCATCTATGACATAGGAATAGGAATGCATACATAATTCACAGGTTGTTGTGAGGTTTAATGACTTACTGTGTGAGAAGTGCTTAGAGCAGTGTCTGGGACAGGGTAGGTGCTGCATGACTATTTTAAGCACAGGGTGGTGGCTTCCATTTCCAGCCATGTCTCAGGAACTTCCTTCTACAGGGGGAGCAGGCAGGTTCCCAGGAGGAGAGTAACAGGTGCCAGCTATACTCCCCTTTCCTGGCTCTTTGGTGGCCAGAGATAGGAACCAAGGAGCCTTGGCCAAGCATGGGTGAAATGGCTTCTCCCATCCAGGCACTTCCAGTGTTTTCCAGCATCCCAGGATACAGGCCTCCCGTGGGGCTAATGCTGGGCCAGGCTGGGTGTTGTTATATTATGCAGTGTTGACCCCGAGAGAAATATACCTGCCAAAAAGAATTCCTCATGGTTAATTGGGCTCAAATTCATAACTTGAGTCTAGCAGTCACTGTTCGCAGAGGTTGCTCGTGCACACTGCATTTCAGGGAACGGCCGCATACCGGGCTGCCAAGCCTCTTGTACTGTGTTCCTACTGTCTGAGTTGACCCTTATAAAGAGAACTCCTAGGATCAAAATTCAACTACTAAGACTGAGATTTTCCCCATCCAATCAGAGCTGCGCAGCTATATCTTTATTTACATCTTCACCAACAGGTGAATTGGAGCCAATCAGAGTGGCTCCATTTTAACCAATCAGGACAATGCTATTTGGACCAATCAAGCTGGGTGGATTTGGAGTCCTTATTTGCATAGAAATGGACCAATCAGGGAATGGGGTAGGCACTTTTCTCTTTATAAGCCAGCTTTATTCCTGCCTTAACAGAACACACCTTCAGTTTCCATCAAAAGCTGTGTTTCACATGCTGGTGCCATAACATTGGAGCTGCCTCAACTGGGCTGCCTCACAGCTGAGCTGTATTACTGTTGAGCTGTTTCTACTAAATAAAGTTTCTCCCTTCACTGCACCCCAAATTGGGGATTCCTATTGGCATTTGGCTTTGATGAACTTCCTTGACAGCAGCAAGGGAAGAGAAGGATTCTCCAGCATTCCTTGCATCCAAGGGGAAGGATCAGATTGTCGCAATATTGTCAGATGTTACCTGTTATGTGCTGGAGTCCCGTCTCCTCTTATCCTTTCGTTCTCAGTTGGATCATTTGGTGCCTTGCGGACAGGGCATGTGATGTGACAAGGAAATGTGGGTAAGTAGGATTTACCCTTGGTACAGTAGCATGCACTTCCATCTTCCCCACCGCTTGGGTCTGAAGCAATTCCAGTTATGGCCCCTACTGTCCTGGGCTGGGCTCCTACACAGGTCTGGCCCCTCTAGGATATTTTCTCAGCAGCCCCTGCATCCACATACATCTACAATCTGATTGTAGCAGTTGTTGAAGGTCTGACATCACTCTGTGCACAGCCCAGTGCCAGACACTGAGCATCACAGAGCACTGAGGATCCTTGGAAGGTAGGGGCTGCAGTGGCCATTGACATCTCTTCTTGGGGAGACTGGGCCATTTTCACAGAATTGTATCACCTCCAGAAACTAAGAAAACATGGGGTCATTTGGTGGATGCAAATTCAACCCCCATCTAATTTCCAGACACTCCTAATTAACCTAATTAGTGAGATCAATTGGGGTCAACCTACCATGGTGCCAGCTCTTTACCTGTATTATTGTTCAATTCAGAAAATGCATCCTGAGAAATCACTACATGCTGAGCATTCCTAGAGCCCAGGGCATGGGGGAGAATCAAAGGGATACAGACCTTGACTCTTGGAGCCGGGGCTCAGAGGAGTGAGATCTACTGAAGATGCCTTGCCACCAAGTGAAGACAGACAAGAGAAGCAGGAGGGCAGGAAGGGTAGTGCCACGTGCAAGGCATGGTATGATGACTAGTACATGAGTTTTGGGGTCATGCCCACTGGGAGTCAAATCCTAGCTCTCCCATTCATAGCTATGTGGCCTTGGCAAGCGAGGTGACCTCTCTGAGCCCCAGTTTTCACCTGTGAATCAGAGCTAATAATACTTGTGCTATAGCACTGTTGCGAGAAGTACAAGGGGGGGACCCAAAAAAACTGGAATTGTCTTCTGGAGGGTGGACCTCTGGCTTCCTCCACTAGGTGAGTGTTCTAGGAACCCATCTGTATCAGTGTATTGGCTGGTGGTATTGTGAGAGGCTGCGTTTGGCTTCAGTGAATTATTTTTGAAGACTCAATGCGTTTGTCCATTTTATGATGGGTGATTTAAAAATGCACCTGCCCACATCACACTGAGTGTTCAGCAGTTTTTCACCAAAAACGGCATGATCCTCATGCCCTACCCTCCCTATTCATCTGATCTCACCCTGAGAGACTTTTTTTTTTTGTTTCCCTGGATGAAAAAAGTTCTCAAAAGGAAATGTTTTTTCACTGTGAAAGAGGCGAAACAAACAAACAAAAAATGACAGAAGCACTCAGAGGCATGAAAATCAAGTTCAAAAACTGTTTTGAGCTGTGGAAAAAATGTCTCGATAAATGTATTGCATCAAATGGAGAGTACTTTGAAGGTGACTGAAGTTTAAACATGTAGGAATAAATACACCATTTTTTATAAATAAATTCTGGGTGTTTTGGCGGTCTTCCTCGTATGCCTACAGATGTACGTGTAAGTATTAGTTGCCCTAAATATCATAACAGACACGTAGCTTGGGTACTGCTACACATTTTATCATACGTTGTAAGTGTGTGACACGTTTTAGTTGCTGCTGCTGTTGTTATGGTTATTGATCATGTGCAGATCAAGGAACGACTAATTCTGTTGGCAGATGGTCAGGAACAGTCACACCAAAGAGTTGAGACCTTAGCAGAGATTCGAAGGGCGAAAACGTGTTCACCAGGCTGCCATCAGGGAGAAGGACACTGTCGACATTAAGACCAACAAGTGCCAGAAGCACAAGGATGAGACAACATGGCGTGCTCTGAGGGCTGGGTGGCGCCATTTTGGACTGACTGCTCCTGGGAAGTCCCAGCCCTTCCTCTCAGGCTTGTGGAATGGGAACATGGAAGCGGCTTCCTGTCCACTTCCGATAGGAAGTGCCAGCACCCACTCAGTCTTGTGCTGACTCCAGCACAGGCAGCCGATGGGTTGCTGTGCTGGTGACCTTTCTGTTCCATCCGTGGCTCTGGCCGCTTAGCCTGGAGCCCACGCTCAGCTGGTGTGGAGAGAGCTAATTGGCAGATGAGGCATTGCAGGAGGCCCAGTGTCCTGGCCCCTGGCTGTCCCCGACGCTGTGGCAAATGGCCTGCCTTCTCCGGTCCTTTGGAGACACCCCCTCGCAATTACCGCTCCACAGCTGCCAGGCACGAGGTTAGCCTGGTGCTTCAAACGTGTGCCTGGAAGATTATGTAACCTTTTGGCAGGAGGAAGCCACCACACTTGGTGTGGAGTTTAGAAAGATTAAATGTATCAACAGTCAGCTTTAAATATGAAATAATGCAAATATCTCCTTAGTCTCATTTGAAATAAAAAAAAGGTTAAGATTGGCTCATATTCTGCCTAAAATGCTATAGACTGAGAGCATATTGAACTCATTCATTCCACAAATATTTATGAAGGGCTTATTATGTTCCAAGTGTGATACATTGAGAATCAAACACAGTTAACAATCTCTGCCATCAATGAGTTTACATTCTCGTGTAGTATGAGACAATAAATAGTGAACCCAATAATTACATACGTTACCTATATGACAAGAAGCTGAAAAAGTCATGGAGTGAAAAAAAAAAAAGCAGGGAAAGGAGACCAGAAGTTTCAGGTGCTGAATGTTGCACATTTAATAAGGCAAAATCGGGTTTTTACTGAGAAAGTGGATTTGATGTAGTTTGTATTTAGGGGCATTTTCACTCCACTAGGTGACAGATGTTTGGGAGATAGGTCTGGCTGAAATTGCTCAGGGGTGTCTTAACACATCTTCCCTGACTGTTATGAGAAACTTTGATGGGGAGAACTGGAGAAGCCCATCTCCCCACATAGGCTGACCAGCTGTTCTGGGTTGTCTGGAATGGAGAGGTTCCCAGGACATGGGGATTCAGAACTAAAACCTAGGAAGTCCCAGGCTAATGGGGACAAATGGTCGCCCTATCCCCACATCGGTGCCTCAGTGGGATCTTCTGGCCGGGCCCCAGTGAGCTGTCAGCCTTGCCGCGCGGAGTGGGCCTGCCGCCCAAGGCTCCCGCCTCGTCTGGCCTCCTAACCCACCTGTGCCTTGTTAAAATGTTTCCTGTCTTACACTCAGTCACTTTATCCGATAAACTAAAACCAAGATGAGGCTCGGGATTTTATCAAGATGAAACATCAGAAAAGCTTCCTTCTCTCTTCCTGTGATTTTTGGCCCGCCTTGGGGGCCCAGAGGGAGGGGAAAGGAGCACCCATTTCCCGTGTGCCTTCGAGAGTGCCCAGGGAATTTTGCTAGCAGTTATTGTGGCGCTGGGAACACTTGCCTCAAGGGAGGTATGAGTATTCCCTAAAGACTTCCATCGTCGAGGCGCCTCTGGAGTGACGGACAGTCTGATGCAGTTCAGAGCCCCCCGACACAGGGGTCGCCATGGTCAGCCGAGTGCTCCTGGCACTGAGTAGAGGGCCTCAGTGGTGTCTTCATCCTTTCCATCACCCAAGCACTTGAAACCTGACTGATACCACACTGAGCTCAGCAGTCTCCCTCTCCCAAGCTCCCACCTCAGTGAATGGTCTCACCATCCCATCGTCACCCAAGTCAGAAACCTGGCTGACTCCTCTCTCTCGTGCTCACAGCCCGTGAATCCTTGGCCTTACCTCTGCCCTGTCTTCATTCCCATGGCCACTGCTCCGCTCCACGCCACCATCGTCTGCCACTTGGATGACAGGAAAGCTTTCTCTTTGGTCTTCTTATTTCCTCCACAAACTTCCTTCAACAGTGACGAAAGGATCCTTTCATTATACTTACCTGATTCTATCAGTTTCTTAAATGGTCTCCAATGGCTTTCTATTACTTAGTGGATAAAATCCAAGCTCCTTAGCGTGGCCTAATGGCGCCCTCCAGAATCTTGACGGCTTACCTGTCTTGCCTAAACCCCGCCCTTATTTTCTTTCACTGGATGATCTCATCAGACTCAGTAACAAGACATTTTCTTAGGAGACCCTGCCACTCTGTTTTTACGCCACTCCCTCTGGAGGGCCCTTCTGCTTTTCTACCTCATTTCAAGGCTCAGCCGGCGTCACCCTGAAGGAGATTTCTCTGGCCTTTCTAGCCAGAACAGCTATGCCGCGCTATTGTCTGCGGGTGCTCGACGCCCTCCCCGACCTTCTGAGTTTGGCCGGTGTCACAGGGGCTGGAAGTCTGGAAACTACGTTACTCGGATTCCCTTGCCTGCAGAGTTACAGTTTAAGTTCTTCCAATGAGAGGATTGTCCATGAGGTTTGAAAGTTGAAGGAAAAGGATAAATCATTACTTTCTACCAGAAACGACAGGTAGACGGATGAGCAGATGGCAGCTTTTGGTAGTTCTCCCACTTCCTCATTTCCTGAAAGCCAACATCAGTTTTCCGTTCTCATCACTTCCCCAGCTCTTCCATCAGTTTCATAAGTATTGAATCTCTTGCAATAAATTTCTCCCTTGGAAACATGGGGAGTGGTTTTTATTGCGCTGATATGTTTGCTCCCTATTTTCTCAAGTAATTAGTCTTTAAACATTCAGCACTTAGTCTAGGATCTAGCACTTAAGTACTAAATATTAGTGTTTACTAAATTAAATTGAATTGTAAAAAAAAAATAAAAATACCACAGGTTAATTTATTGCCCAAGGCTACTCCATGAGGCATGGCTTTTTGTTCATCTTACTGTATGTTTCTTTCCATCCTCCCTCTGTATTTGTAACGTCAGATTGCATATTGAGTGAAATACAATGAAAAAAAGAAAAATGATCGGAGTATGACCATCATGGGTTCAAATCCTGCATCTCTTACTTATCATCTGTGTGATCTTGTGCAAGTTATTAACTTCCCTAAACATCAGTTTTCCGATCTGAATAGTGAAAATAATTGGGCTTTTCAGGTTCTTGTTAAAGTAAATACCCAGTAGAAATTAATACCTTTTCCCTTCCAAGGTAGAAGAAACACGAACTTTTTGATATCTAAGTAGCCTCTGAGATTAATTGTAACCCCATCCTATCCTTTTACAGGGGGAAACTGAGGCCCAGAGAGGGGAAGGGACAGGCACAAAACTTTTCTGACTCCAAAGAAGTTCATTTTCCTGCTAGAGGTATAGATAATAATAATGATTAAAAATAGTAATTTTATGATCGTAGAAGGTCAGGATAGGAAATGTAGAACAAAGCACCTTTTCTCCCAGATGTCCTGCGATGTATGTATCAGCACTTCCTGTTTGGCTGCTGAGGTTTTGAAGTTGTTTGTTACGAGAACATAGCCTTGCCTATCCTGATTGGTACAGAATGTGAGCTTTGGGAAACCCTTGGAGTTTGTCTGATGTGGGATAGAGCCACTTAGGCTGAAGCCAGAGATGGCGTTGCAAACTGAGGCTGCTATGAGATGGATGTGTGGGATTCTAACTTACCAGAAACATCCATGTTCCACGTGGGAAGTGAGAAGTAGAGTGTGAGGTAGGTGTTTGGATTTTTAGATTGTTTAGGCTGGGCACTGATGGAAGGCACAGGCTCTCCTGTCTCAGATAGTGTTGTTTTGAGTCCCGTGTTAAGCTGTATGCGGGACCAAGAAAGATACTTATGAGCTGACCTCAGATCCGTGGGCCTGGTTCATGGGTTCCTGGAGCCACCCCCTCCCTCGCGCTGGCAAACCGGCTTTAGCATCCTGGTGGATTTAGGGACATGAAATACAGGGTTTTTCTCAGGAAAGTGGAAGATGTTGATTCATGAGAGGACAAAGAGGCATGAGAGTTCTGCTTATACAGCCATGTGGCCTTTTCCTGGATTGAGGTGCCAAAAAATTAAATGGAATTATTCCAAATCCTATGTCTAAAAAAGGAATTAAAAGCTTTAGCTAGAAAGAATTTGTGATAGAAGCAAGTGGGGGACCCCTGCTTGAAGGCTGAGATGGCTGTGCGAGGGACTTGGCAGCAAGTTTGCATAGATTTGAGAGGGGAAGATAATAACCTTGGGAGAAGGAGTCAAGGATTTTAAGGGCCATTTTCAATGTGAGACATTTATGAGTGGGAGAGTGGGTCTGGCATAGATTTGGAGGAAATGCATTAGAAAACATAGAGTTAGGGTTGGAAGGGAAGCAGGGGTCCAGCGGGAAAGTCATGGGAGAGCGAAGCCCGGCTTCGGTGTAGGACTGATCTCCTCCTGAGTGTGAACCCAGGAGGGCAGGGACATTTTCCTGTTGGCCACTGCCTCCCAGCATCCAGGTCAGTTCCTAAGGCATAGCAGGACCCTTGCAGATGAATGACTGTTTGCTGGATGAATGGCTATTGGGAAAGTACATCCTGGTGGACTTCCTCTTCCTCTTCTCAAAGAGGAAGTGAGAAAGAGGGGCAGGATACAAGCATACAGGAAAATAAAGGAACGCACTGGGATCCAGCAAACAACACGAACCCTATACATGGTGAAGAAGAAAAGGAGAGAGCTGAAGAGGCAGGTGGTATACATTGTAAAACAGCCTGAGGGGAATCAGGAAATGCCAGAGGGAACCCCCTGCCACAGGAAAGGAGGCAATGGAAAGACAAGCTGGAAGGTGAGGGGACGTGAGTGAGGTTTTGGAAAGGAGCCTGTGGCGTGAAGAGAGGGTCTTCTCTAGAACCATCAACAGCAGCTTTGGTTCCTGGTGTTCCTGCAGCTGAATCAAAAAGTAGGGAGAAGGAAAATGTTCTAACAGACAGGATTCACTAAAGCCTGGGCAACAGGCCGGGAAATACCCAGGGGTGCAGGTGACAGTCACAGGGAAGAGTGGGGGTGTAAGAAGAGCGGAGCCACACACTTCGCTTGGGCAGGCTCCTACTCGCAGATGGAAGGGGCGGGTGAGACCGGTCCTGTGAAGCCGGTCCCAGGGGAGCCAGGAACCTAAGCCTCAAAGGGGCGATGGGAATTGGAAGGTTTTATAAACACAGGTTTGACTTGGTGGAGATGAAAACTCAAGTAAGACCTGGAGGCAGGGGGCTACACTAGGGCAAAGACCATTCTTACGGGCAGTTCTAGAGAACCTGGAATCCAGAATATTTTCTCTGTCTCGCATTTGCTTTCTCCGTCTCCTTCCCCCCAGAAGTCACCAAGCATCTGCTCCATCCTATGACTGGCAACACAAACATGGGTTCTGAGAACATCATGTTGCGTGACTAAATTTGCGGGGTGTGGGGCTGGGCTATTCTTCTGTGCTCTATTGGCTTGCAAAGCCTTTGAAAAGTGGGACACGTGTGATCTGGGATTGGCTAAAACCAAACTCCTTGTTGCTTCAGGAATCACGCCTGGACCTGGTCTCCACACGAGAGACACTCAGGCTCCAGCTGCGTGAGCTCTGACAGGGAAGATCTCTCATTCCTTTGGATTTTAACTTGCAAAATGAAGGGAACTCCAATTTTGAATTTTGATTTGTTTCCTAGCACTAAATAATGGAGAGAGCTCCACAGGACTCAAGTTCAGGGTATTTTTAAGTTGCTGGTCCTATGCTCCTTGAGGTATTTTTATGCTGGCATGTGGTCTTTGTGGTCCAGCTTCTCTTACTGAACTATATTGGACAGTGTGGCTTGCAATGTGAGATGAGAAATATAATCGGGGTGAATTTCTGGCCTAGAGTACAGTGGGGAGCTGGATTGATTTTACCTGTTCTGACCATTTCAGAGGCTCCTAGGGATAACAGCTAAACTGTCCATCCCATAGGCTGGCCTCCACCCCTGAGAGGACAGGTGTCCCCAGGCTGACCCTAGGCTTGGCTATTTAGCCCCATTGGATAAGTAGGCAAAATCTGGGTGGAGTTAGGCCAGATTCCTAATCCCACCTGCCTCCTGTTTTCACAGAGAAGAAACCTCGGTCTTGTCATCTCCCAACTCAGAAGTCCCAAGGACAGAGGAGCTGTTAATATTCAGAAGGTCACATATTGACCAGGAAATAGAGTGTGAGCATTAAAGTTGCTGCTTACAGATAACAAGCTAACCCAAAGCCGCCTCTGTGTGAGTCTGACAGTGCTTCATGTGGACAGGCAGAGCCCGACAGGAGCAGAGGTTGGTGAATAGACGACCTATTTGTGCAAAGACGAATGTGCCCTCTTTGCTTTCCCAGGGTGCTTGGTAAGTGGAACCGGGGCTAGACTCCATTTCCCACTTGCCCCTTCAGGGGGTGTTTTGTGTCGTGCACAAACTGCACAGCCATACACAGCTGCCCTGTGTACCCTTTCCTGTTCTTGCACTAGCCACCTCGTCACCAGGGGTCCTTGCATTTGAAAGTCTCCACTTGGCGTGGTGCACTAGGCAGGGCCTGCCTCTGCGGGACCAGCCCAGACCAAAGCTCTCCCTGTTTGCTTCCCTGGGCTTGTGGTCTTCAAGTCATAGGTGGGTAGTGAAGATAAGCATCATCTTTGGTCCATCCTGTCCAGGGGGCTCCTGTGCCTGGGTTGGTGGGTACCTGTCTGACCATAAGTGAAGCACCCGCAGGTCTTTTCCTACCTAGCATCTCTTGTGATGTTCTCTGTATGCCAGAGCCTGAAAGGGCAGGAGTGGTGAGAGAAAGAGTGGGTCAAACTCCACCCTAACCCTTAACAATTACAAGGAATAATAGGTGTTCCTTACAACAACGTGAGGTCTTATGGCATTCAAAAGCATTTAAAAAAAATTTTTATCCTCTCCTATGGGCAGTTTTTAAAAAGATTTTATTTATTTATTTTTAGAGAGAGGGGACAGGTGGGAGAAAGAGAGGGAGAGAAACATTGATGTGAGAGAGAAATATCAATCGGTTGCTTCTCACACGCCCCCAACTGGGGACCTGGCTGGTAACCCAGGCATGTGTCTTGATGGTGAATTGAACCCAGTGACCTTTTGGTTTGTAGGATGACACCCAACCCACTAAGCCAAACCAGTCAGGGCCCGAGGACATTTTTTTTTCATTGCTTTTAGAACGAAAGGGCAAGGGGAGGGAGAGAGAGAAACATTGGCTGCCTCCCCAATGCCCTTGGACCAGGGATCACACACGTCCAGACCAGGGATTAACCCGCAACCTAAGTATGTGCCCCAACTGGGAATCGAACTCACAACTC
This sequence comes from Mormoops blainvillei, assembly GCA_004026545.1. NCBI lineage: Eukaryota > Metazoa > Chordata > Mammalia > Chiroptera > Mormoopidae > Mormoops > Mormoops blainvillei. The sequence goes on along the minus strand of PVJD01004196.1, from coordinate 44,098 downwards.
TTTAGCTACCAGATGACCCTCCAAACAACTGAACCACACCGACCAGGGCTCAAAAGCATTTTTTAAGGCAAGTTTACATTGTGGCTTATGTCAGAAATGAATGATGTATAAACCCACACTTGGAGCCATTAGAGGAATTTTTTGGACCCCGTCAGTGCCTGGGCTGTGAAGTCCTATTTGTGTAACAGGGAACACACCCATTCTGTAGGAGCCTCGTTGAGATGTAGCTCTGTAAGGGAGACATGGGGTGAAGGCTGGGTTAGAGCAGGGGTGATTAAAGTAGAATTTGAACCCCAATGTTACTCCAGTAGTGAGGCCAAGCCTGCTCCATCCAAGTATTTACTGGTGGCATGATCCGAAAGGGTTCCTCAGCTAAGACCTTTGTGAGGTGGATGGAAGAGTGTGCTGAACATGACCCAGCCTGGCTCACACGCACAGAGGAAAAATACTCCCATCATAGTTTTATCCTTAAATGTGAGAGCTAGGTCATGGGTTCTAATCACCATTTCCAAGCCCTGCAAAGAAGTGCGGAAGAACCAGTGCACTGTCCTGGTCTCGGCCTCTTCCATCCTCTCCTATTCACTGTGCTCCAGAGCTGCCGACACTGGGAAGTCCATTTTTACCTTCCAGACATTTTCAGTGCCAAGTACTTGGTCCTAGTGTCTGCCAGCCCTCAACAATTATTATAAGTCAGACTCTGAGGAGGCTTTGCTGTCTTCCGTTGAGCTTTGCACGATTCTGCCTTAGGTTTAATTCAGGAATGACTGCTGAGGCTGCAGTTTCTGTTTCTCTCTAAACTGAGTGCCTGCGTGCTGGGGTTTGCTGGGGACTGAGAGGTATCCTGGGACACGGGTTTCAGTGCTAAAAATGAGAAAGTTCTGGGCAAATTGGGGTGTGTTGGTCACCACACTAGTGCCCTGACTCTCTTCACTGCAGGGGCTAGTTCTCTGTACTCTGATGAAAAGTCTCTGCTCACACTAATGCCACCTGTTTTTATCTCCTCACTTCCCTACCGGCCAGCAGCTGAGGCCTGAGCATGTTGCGTAATCGCACTTGCCTAGGAGTATTGAGTGTGAGTTTGAGTTCTCACTGATAATTAAATTGAGCTCTTTTCTTTCCTTTCTGTGTATTGGGAGCTTATGGAGACAGAAAGCCCCCCAGACACAGGTGTTCCCATTGCCTGTGGGATCCACCCCAAAAGCTGCATCGCGTGTGCCGAGCCTCACCTTAGCACCGGCTGCATTGTGTTTAGAAGTTTTGCTATGTTTCTCTGGGTTAAAGTAAAATTTCTGCTGCTTTGCAAAATGGGCAATTCTCAATTCAGATGTATTACAGGCCAAACATTCTGACGTTTGTCTGGGAGTTGTGTCACTGTCCTCAGTTTCTCTCATTTCCATGGTGCTCACATGGCCAACTACCAAATCCTAGGGTGCTTGGGTTATTTATTTATTTTTTGGTTAGGAGAGTCTGGTCTGTTGTCACGCCGCCCGTAACCACACCTTCTAGTGATAAAGAGGGGGTAGCCAAAATGCAGTTCGTAGGATCTGCTGAGAGTCACGTGGCAAATCCACACATAAGGGTTTGACTGGGGTGGTTGATGTGATGCTTCCTTCCATTCCAGGGCAGAGGTAATCTGTTCGCAGTTCCAAATTCATTATTTCTTTCTGCATTCAGTATTGCAAAGCCATTCATGAGAAGCACATTTTTAAAGCATCATTACTGTAAAATTTGTTAAACTGGTTATAAACATTTTTCCAGCAATATATTCTAGATGGTTTTTCTCCCTTTTCTTTTTTTGTTTTTGCTTCTGTTTTTTAACTGAAACATCATTTCACGACTGCCTGGCTCCTAAGCTGGGTCACAAGTTAATAGCGTCTCTACCTTGGAATGAACTTGGGCTGTTGCCGGCTGTCTTGCCATGAATTAGGCCACAGTGAGTTTTTCATTCTTTATGGCTGAGGCAGGAAGCAGTGCATCATCATTATGAAGCTTTCTTCTTTACTTTATCTTGTACCATCAAGTGTAATCAGAGGGCCAGGAGGCCTGTGTTCCTTGGCAGGAGATTTCGGGCACACGCGCATTTGGTTTACTAGTCTGGGGAGGGGGCTGGCGCTCTCTACACAAGGGAGCTTGCTTGGCATAAATGTTATTCAGACAGCCGCAGAGATGTTCTTGAAAAGAGGCACCTTTCAAAGGGTAGAAACAGATTCCTATTTGGTGGACAGCATTTTAGAGTTAAAATAGCTTTGACCCTTGGCCTGTTCTGATGTAAACGACTCTTAGTTTAGGTTTGCAAGTCTAGGCTTCAAAATCGTGCTGCTTTCTTCGGAGGCACATTACTTGCAAATGGAGTGCAGGGCGCTGCCGGAGGAACGGGCGTGACTTGTGCTCGGAACAACTAAATTATTTCCACACAGGGGAGAAATAATCATCAAGATGTGTGGGTCCATCAGATTCTCCCGAGTTTGAATTCTTGTCGCATCTAGCTGTGTGATCTTAGACAAATTACTCAGCCTCTCAGCTCCATTTGCCTTACTTCCAAAGTAGAGATAACAATGCTCAGCTCATTGTAAAGATGAAAAGAGAAACCATAGAAAATTTCAGTGGTGTTATTTGCTAGTAGTATTCCTACTTCAGCTGTTTCTGAAGCTGCCACCTCTGAGGAGACTCCCAGTGCTGAGGCCGTACTGTAGGGGCCAGTGGGCGCTGGGGCTGTAAGGGCAGGGGCATGAAGGCCATCCAGGATTTGCTAGGGTTGAGGACGGCTGCATCTATTCCGGCGTGTGACACAACCACAAAGCAGTATTAGTTGCTCCTTGTGTTTGTATAATCATTGCAAACGAGCTTTTCCAAATACACATTCCTCCAGTCCTGGTGGTGGAGGACAGAAGTGATTAGCTACACAGGCCTTAAGAGAAAAAAGATCCCTTTAGGGAAAAGTGTAGACTTTTATAGGTCATTTGGAAAGCAGTCGCAGGCAGACGACAGTTAGCTTTATCCCTCGCCCTCACTGTGAAGACAGGCCTTCGGGAGTGTGTTCCTTACACGCATGACCTTCGTGGGGTTTGGAAGTGGAACACCGGTGTCTGTTCTCTCCTTGAGTTGGTGCGAAGTGCTGTGGAGCTCCGCGGGCCCTGGGCGTGGCTCTTACCACCAGCCCTCCATGGAAACCGTCCTCACCCCAGGGACCTATGCGGGTGCAGGCAAATGACGGCAGTCTCAGGGTCGTGATTTAGATCATGGGTGGGCTCACTGATGTGCTGAATCCTTTTATTAAAAATGCTCAGCTCCTGTTCTCAGGACCCTGGTTGCCATGCCGTTTCCCGGCCACCAGCCCTCAGGCTTACATGTACAGGCATACCTTGTTTTATTGCACTTCACGGTTGTTGTGTTTTTTACAGATTGAAGCTTTGTGGCAACCATGCGTCAAGCCAGCCCGTCAGCACCATTTTTCTAATAGGCTCAGAGGATGGTTAGCATTTTTTAGCAATAAAATATTTTTAATTAAGGGATGTATGTTGTTTTTTAAGATATAATGCTATTTCACACTTAATAGACTACAGTATAGTGTAAACATCACTTTTATACGCACTGGGATATCAATAAATTCGGGTGACCTACTTCTTTGCAATATTTGCTTTATTGCAGTGGTTTTGGAACCAAATTTGCAATATCTCCGAGGTGCGTCTATAATGTTAGTTGTTGTGCAAACTCTCAGGGGACCTGCTATCAAAGAATTCATAATTCAATGGGGAGATATGCATGTAGACATTTAATTACTATTCAGCATAATAAATGACCTGATAGGGGTCATGTTATGTTAGGAGAGGGATCTAACGATGTCCTGAGGGATCGGAGAGAGCCTCTTGGAAGGCAGGATTTCTGAAGGGTGGGTGGGAATTTGCTAAGGGAAAAATGAGTAAAGGTTTCATGAAAGGGGAATATTATATGAAAATCTCAGGAGGTAGGGAAAGCATGGTGCACTTGAATAACTGAAATTAATTTACTATAGTTGAAGGACAAGGGCTTGCGAGAATTTGGAGTGGTGAAATAGTAAGATATAACCTGAAAAGGAAATGGCCTAATAGAACACAAATAGGAGTTCATACTTTATTCTGAAGAAAATAGAGAGCTATTGAATGATTTTACGAAAAGGAATAAAATGATCAGGCTTATAACAGAGAAAGTTCATTCTAGGTCTGTTTACACTGACTCTATTTTCTCTCGGGGTTTCAGTGATTTGGTCTTACTTACTGGTATGTCTGATAATTTTTTATCGCCTTCTGGATGTTGTGTTTAAAACGTTTAGGAGACTTCAAATGCTGTTTTCTTCCATAGAGGAGTAAGTCCTTTTTTGTTTTGTTTCTAACCTTTAATGAGAAAAAAATACATATATATTCACATCTAGCTCAAGAAAATGTGTGTTTGGTGTGTCATTGAGTCAAGGGTCGAGGATGCATGGGATAGGACCAGCAAGCAGGATGCGCATAAACAGAGATACGCGCGGTCTCAGAATGAAAAAGCGGCTCCTGGAAGGGCTAAGGATCAGTCACCTGACCACTCAGCAGCATGCCGGGGACCCTGCACCTGACGGCGGCACATGTCCAGACCCTGGGCGTTGCAGGGCGCCTTTTACACCCCTACCTCCTGCAGTACATAGGGCATCTTCCTTAGAAATCGCTCATCATTCTCACACCTGTGCACTGGCCCTTTGGGCAACTTGTAGGCCACTTCCAGAAGTGCCAGCCATTTCTCTTTGGGCACCATGTGTCTCCCAGAGTCAGGATTGAACTCCATAGCATTGATGCAGACCTCGGTGACCTGAAGGTGCAGGGCGGTAGCCACAGGGGACCATCTTCCACACATGTGAGCTCAGCAGGTCATGGGTGAGCAGCTTCATGTTGCCACAGCATGCTCCAGCCAGGCCAAGGCTGGAAAGGGAGCAAGTCTTCTCCTTGCAAGCAGATGGGATATGGTAAGAGCACCGTGATTCATGAAGCCTTTTCTATTTGTGGCTTGACCGTATTCCTAAGACATAGCCTTTCTGAGGGCTCAACTGGGTCCCTGGATGCTTTCCGGGTTTTTACTAATGGTTGGCCCCAAACTCTAATTATTTTGTCTTCCCAGCATTGTGAGGCTACAGCGTTGCATACTTAGATTTTTACTGTCTTGGCAGCTTCTTTGCATTTGGTTTTCTGTGTGTGTTCCATGTGTTCGTTCTCATGTTCCAACATGTAACTTGGAAATCATAAGTGGGCTCAAGGGGAAATTCAAGTTCAGTGTCCGATTTACCTCTCCCTGATCCCTTTTCTCAGGAGCTTGGGTCTCAAATCTTGGTTTATATGTAGCTTGAACTCCAAGTTTTTTCTGTTCAGACAGTAAGACTGCTGTAAACTCCAGGCCACTCCTCCCCACTCCCCTGCCTCTATGCTCCATACCAGGAAATGATAAATAACTCATGGAGACACAACAATGTTGAATGCAGGTCTTGCCACAACGCATTCCCCTTTTTCAGGGATTTTGGCCCCTCATGTCTTAGGAGTGTTGGTTATTCCCTAACGCCACCTCGCAGCTCTTTTTGGCTTGATATCCAGCTCTATAGTTTTTTCTCTTAGGGGGTTAGTCAGACACAGCCTACTCTGTCTTAACTAGAAGTATAAGTCTAGACTTAAATTTAATATATTTCTTAAATGTATATAAGCAGAAAACTAGATTCAAATTTTTATATTTGTAGGCCTGTACAGACCAAAATGAAAACAAATAAATAAATCTAAACCAATTAAATCAGCCTGGTTAACGAATTTAACCAATTTCAAAACTTGTTAAAAACAAAATCAGTAACATTAAAATTATTCTTAATTTGCTATGAGGAATGATGTGCGGCTATCTTGTAATGTCAGCTTTTTAACTGCTGCGGGATGGTGCCGCCGTCCTGTCTCTTTTCTCTAGTCCAGCCACTTCATACCATGTGCCGTGACATTATTCATTCTTTACTTTTCATAAACAGAACTTGTATTTATGCATAGATTCAAATATGTTCTTTTCTCTTTGGCTCTGAGCACTTAGAATAGTGTTCTTTGGCATCAACACAATGACAGAAATGAACACAAGCGTAGGCACTGAAATGGCATGGCAGTCCTTGCACCCAGGTGGTCATCTTGATATTTCAGGATGTACTTAAGTTAATGTTCTTAGGACGTCATTGAAATGAAAACACAGATTTTAAAAATTACCCTTATTGAAGCTTCGAAGACTCTGTAAATATGACAGTGGACTCCAGGTATCGAAGCCATTCAACCATGGGTTTCAACTCTGCTACCCCGTTGTTCTCAGCCTTTTCACGCCCACGAGTGAGAAATGCACCAGGCCCAGCTCATGGGCGCAGCCAGCAGAGGGCAAGGCTGACCGTGCCGGGCTCCTCCCACTCAGCGAGGGTCTGTGCTTTCGGAGAAGACAAGACACTGCCTGGACATTCAGGCTTCTGTTCTGGGGTCTGTTATACAGCAGCAGCAAGAAGCAGCAGCAGGTAACCGTGCTTTCCTTAGCTCATCATCTCCTTCTGGGCCTGGCTGACCATGGGACTAAACAGACAGGAAGGAAGAGCCAGAAACCCATAACCCAGAGTAGGAGGGAGCAGGCAGAAACCAAGAGGCAAGACAAAGCAGAACTGACCTACATCTAGACGTCATTTTAAAAATCTTAACACATACACACACACTCACTGAAGCAAATTTTCCACAACGTGGCCATCAGTGTAGGTAGTGGAAATGATATTAAACTTAGAGGCAAAGAGACTTGAATTTAAATTCCAGCTCTGCCACAGACTTGTGTATAATCTTGGATAAGACATTTGACCTCTTTGAACCTGTGTTTTTGAATTTGTAAAATAGAGATATTAACATCTGTTGCACCACGCCATTAGAGTAGGAAGCGAGAAAAACGTGAAAAGGGGCTTGGCTAAGCCTTGTGTCTGGCACATAGTAGGGACTTAAAAGATGTTACTTTTCTCCTTTGAGTAGAAATTAAGCCTTTCTTTCCACTCTCAAAGTGCAGACTCTTTCATGTTTAGCAGCCTCTTTAAAGTGTAAATAAAAGATACCTGAGCAAAGGTATGGGGTACAGGGGATGGAATACCAAAGTAAGTGGGGGCAGGGGCCAGTGGGCCCAGGAAGCCAGTGGTACCTAAGGAGGAAAGAGAGGTCAGGGGACATCAGGGAGGTGGCTTCATCATCAGGACAGTCCCTGACAGGGTTTGGAAGGAGACCCTTTTCTATCCTTGCAGAAATGCCACAGGGTGGTATACTGGGAGGTAGAGCGAGCTGAGGCAGGCCAGGTGTCAGCCCTGGGCAGGTGAAAGGGCAAGACCTGGTCGAGGAGCAGAGGTGGCCTCAAGTTCCAGTGAGGGAGGGGGCGTGATCTGGGGGAGCAAGTGTTGGTCTTAGTCTGCTTTCCGAGACCAGGTCGCCAAATGAAATGCTGCAACCAAGGGAGACAGGCCCTCGAAGAAAGCCTGGGAGCGGAGACCAGAGTTTCTGTCTGTCTTAATTACTGCTTCTCATCACAGAACAGCAAATGTAAAAATAACCCACAGGAAAAACTGAGGCAGGCAAAACCATCCAAGGTTTGACTGTCAAATAGCATTTTCAGTTTAAGAAAAAGCTAATAGTACCTCTGGTATGATAGACCCTTAGGTACATTTATTATCTTCTTTAAATACCCATTTTATTAGGGACGCTGAAAGAGGTAAGGTCACCTGAAGAAGGCCACAGGTTGTTGGCTCAAAAGTGGGAAAAACCCCAAGTCATGTGTTAAGGGTCCCAACCACGGGCAGGAGTGTGAGCTTCTGGGTAAAATGCGTCAGAGTCAAAATGGGAAGAAGACCTAGCGCTGTGATTAGCTAGAATCACTTCCAATATGTGCTTGTGGGGTGTGTGAAGGAAGAAGGGGCAAGGACGCTTTTAATTTTATTGTGTGTGTTTCCGCCCCAGCATCTCGCCTAGGGTCAGGCACTTAAGCATTCGACACGCTTCTTGTTGAAGAAAGAATGAGAGAGAGAGAGGAGAAAAAGAGCTATCACTAAAATAACTAATACTTATATAGTGCTTTCTATGTACATGTGTTCTGAGTTTTCCATATATTAATTAATTTAATTCTCTCATCATCCTTATGACATAGGTTTATCATCATCATCATCATCATCCCGTTTTACAGATGAGAAAACAAGTACAGGAAAGTTAAGTAATCTGCCTGAAGTCTAGATTGGCACTAAAATACAGGATGTCCAATTAAGTTTGAATTTCAGATAAATAATGGATAATCTGTTTTGGTATATGTCCTGAAAATTGCATGAGAATGTTTTTACCACAAAATTATTTGTTGTTTATCTAAAATTCCAATTTCACTCAGTATGTAGTATTTTTATTTGCTAAATCTGGCAGCTGTATACTAAAGAGACAGAGCTAACAAGTGGCAGAGCAGGGGTTAAAGCCAGTCTTTGCTCGTAACTACCACACAACGAATTTTAAATTTTGGAGACATCTTTGAGGATATAACTTCATCTCTGTGTTTTTTAACTTTTGGGTTTTGGTAAGTTATATTTTCTTAAGAAATCATTCATTACATCTAGATTTTCAAAGTAATTGTCATCGAACATTGTCTTAAAATTTTAGAATTTCAGTGTTTGTAATTTTCTCTTTTTGTCATTCCTGATGGATGAACTACCTCTGCTTTTGTCAAAGGCACAGTCTTTCCATTGTTTTAAACTTTCTCCTGAAAGCAAAATTTTATTTTATTACTTAAAACTACAGGGTTTTCTTTTCGTTTTCTATTTCAATAATTTCAGTTTCATTTTTTTATATTGCATAGTTATATTCTGAACTTGCTCTATTTTCTTGAATTGACTGTTTAGTTCATTATTTTAAATTTTCCTTATTTCCTAACACATAACATTAAGGCTAACATTTTCCATTAACTATCACTGTTTGATTCCCATAAGGTTTTATATGTAATATAAATATTCTCATTTTTTCTAATTAAAATTACAGTTTTCATTTCTTTTTGAATTCATAGATGATTTAGAAAAGAGTTATCAAAAGTTTCAAGTGTGATTTTTTGTTTACTTTTTATAGACTAATTTTTTTATACTTTCTGGTTTTATTGTATGATTTCTATTTGTTTTGGAAATAGCTGACATTTTCTTGTGTCCTAATATATAAAGTTCCGAGGGTGTTTGAAAAGAATGTACATTTCCTATTCGTTGAATATGAAGTTCCATGCCTGTGTATGTGTATGTTCATTAGTTAGTTATTCAAGTTCTCTTTAGTTTTATTTTATATTTATCTACTGGATTATATAAGTTCTGAGAGGAGCATTATTAAGTTGTATTGGTTTCTTAATCCAATTGTGGATTTGCCTGTTGTATTTCTAGAAGTCGTTACATATTTTAAAGCTATGTTATTGGTTCATCAAAGCTCTTTGGCTGTTATAACATCTTGGTGAATTTTATGTTTTATCCTTACAAGATATCTACATTGTTTGGCAATACGTTTAGCCTCCAAATCTACTTAATGTGATGAAAAAGTACTGCCACCCTCTTTTCCATTTGTTTGCACTTGCCCCCCCCTTCAGCTTTTCTCTGTCTTTTTAAGGTATATGCATGCAGCGTAAAATTGGAGTTTGCTTTTTCACCCAAACTTAGAGTCTTTGCTCTTTTTAAAAAATAGCTTTACTGAAGTATAATTATGTACAATAAACTGTACCTATTTAAAGGACACAATTGCACACCCATGAAATAATCACCACACTGATCGTTTTTAATGACTGTCTAATGATTTTATTATTATTATTTTTAATAGGGACATTACATACAGTGGTCATAATTGAAATAAAAGACATATTTGTGTTTGTCTTATTTTTTGCTTTTTGTATTATTATGCACTATTTGTTCCTGTTTATTTCCTAGCCAATTTTTGCTGCATTATTAGAGTTTTTATTTTTAGTTACTACTTTTGCCTCTGGTGATTTGGGAATTTTTCTAGATGTCTATAACTTTTACTGGGTATATATATTTTGAAGAGAATATTCATGTCTGTATTTCTCTACCAACATGCTGACTGTCCCAGTTCCCCAACAGGCGATCTGTTCCATATAGTTTTATTCAACTCAGTTTCAGCCACACCCCCAACACCGAAATGAAGCTGTTAGCATGAGTTTCCTTCTCTGTTCCTTCTGTCCCTTCCCCACCAATCCCCGGGTTTAGTTGGAATCCTTTGACTCACATCTTAAAAAAAAAAATTCTCCTGTACCTCTTACTCCCTTCCATTGCAGGTGGCAATCCCCTTCCATTCACCTATTTGGCTTTAGCCTTGACTGTCCCTCCTTCAGTCCTCCTAATGGCTGTACTCAGTCCTCTGTCCTGTCCCTCACTCATTGATGCTTCTGGCACCTGACTCACTGTTCCCCTTTCTCCACTCTCATCAGTCTGGGGTTTAATCACCCGTGTTGGTGACACAGCCATCATTCTCTGAGTCCCATGCGCTCCTTTCCTCCAGTGGGGTTTTCTCAGACCCCACTTCAGCCACCCACTCAGGTGCCCACTTGCCAGACTTTGTCATTATCAATAACGGAACTCTGCCAGCACTGTGATGTCGCCCCTCCCTTTCACCCTGTCTCCCAGCTCCCTCGCTCTGGTTCTCCTGCTCAGCCGCTCTGCAATTTAATCTCATCATCCTTCCCTCTCCGTGACCCTCTCACAACCTCCTTTCCCTCCTCAACCAGCCTGGATTCCGAGACCCAGCCCTGAAGCCTCCTTTGCGAATCCTTTGATCTCACTTGCCCCTGCTCCTTGTAGTGAGTTGAATAGTGTCCACCCAAATGATATGCCCACGTGGGATCTGTAAATGTGACAAATGTGACCTTATTTGGAAAAAGGGATCTTTGCGAATGTAAGTTAAGGGTCTCGAGTTGTGACCACCTTGGATAAGGGTGGGCCCTAAATCCAATGACAAGCGCTTAGAAGAGAAAAGAAGGGGAAATAGACACAGAAACACACAAAGACGGAGGCAGGAATGGAGCAGTGCTTCCACAAGCCCAGCAAAGCCAAGGATGGCCAGCGGCCACCAGAAACTAGGAGAGATCCTTCAGGGCCTCCACAAGGATCCAGCCTTGCTGCACCTTGGCTTCAGACTTCCGGCCTCTGGAACTAAGAGGGAGTAAATTTCTATTGTTTTAAGAAATCATCATGTTATGGCAGCTCTGGGGAATGAATGCTTTCCTTCTTAAGTGTTCGAATGGAAAAACCCTGAACTATTTAAACCCAACTATCTGCTTATTTCTGCCGTATTCCCAGGCAGCTGAGTAATGCTGGGAAAAGTCCCACCAAGCTCCTGGGGACCTGCACGTGCCATGCTTTCTCCTACTTCAAAAGGCACTCCTCCTCATTCTCCCCGCTGGCTCCTGTCCGCCCCCCAGGGAGGGACGTGCTGGAGAGTCCTTCTCTAACAGCGCTCTCACCCTAAAAGGCCCCGGTCACGGGCCTCAGAAACATAGTCACTGATGCTTCTCAGGGTTCTTTCTTCAACCTTAACTTACCGTTTGAAACTCTGGATTCCTATATCTAACATCTTCCTTGGTTGGCCAATAGACATCTCAGATTTGATGGGAACACATAGGAATCTCAATTTCCCTTGCCCCCAACTTGCTTCCTATTACGGTGTCCACATCTCAGTATATTATCTCAAACTCATGAGTCATCCTTTATTCCTCCTTTTCTCATATATCTCATATCCAAAATTTCCCTCATACCTCTAACTCCAAAATTTCTCTAAAAATCAATCATGCCATAGCCTCTCGCATTCTAACCCTCCCCTCCGAGTCACAGTGCTCTCTTCCCAAGACTATGGCCATGGTCTCTTGATTGGGCAGGAGCCTGCTCCTAGATGCTAGAATATAAATCTCATTGTGTTGCTTCCTTCCTGCCTTTCTTTACTGTCCCATTTCCAGTACACGATGCTTGGAGAGAAATTCAAATTCTGTGCTATGGTTCCATAAGACCCTGCCTGCCTGCGATGCTCAGAGTGTGCTCGCTGCTGTAATGGGTTACTTGGTACTCAACCATGGCTTAGACAGTGTAGATGTTTGTTTCTTGCTCACATAACAGCACTGAGGTAGGTGAAAAGTTGATAGTTGTTCTTCTGTTCACAGTCGTGCAGAGATGCAGGCCTTACCATGTAGCTATCTTTCAAGGTCACCCTGGGGGCCATTTTCATTGTAACTAGCTGGAAAGGAGGAATGAACGGGGTGATTTTTATGGGGCAGAATTAAATATCTTTTCTCTTCACATTGCACTGGCCAGAACTCTCATGGTCATACCCACGTTCCAGGGAGGCAGGGAGATTGGTCCAGCAGCACACCCTGGAATGAGAGGATGAATTGATGCTGATCTCTGTCACACTGCCTCCCCGACCTCCTCTTCCTTCACTCCTGCCCAAGTTCCCTACACCCAGCCACTGTGGTTTTCTTCCTGAATGAGAATATACCAACCTTATTTTCTTCTCAAAGGTTGTGTTTCTTTTGCACAGAGTGCCCTTCCTCTGGGAGTGTGCCAGGTTGCCTTCTCCTTCCAAACAGTCCTCAAGTCAAATGCAATCCCCAGCTCTGCCGAAGCAGCACCAGCACATCAGTCCCTCTTTTCCTCATTATCCTACTTAATCTTCTCAACACTTGGTGCCTGAATACGAGCTTCTGGAGGGCAGGGACTTTGTTCACCACTCTATCCTGGGACAAAAGTAGGGACTTAATAAATATATTTGGACTGATTCGTACTCTCTGAATATTTCATATTACCTTAAGATATTTTGTTCTTATTTTTAAAAAATTAGAGTACTTAAGTAATTTGCTTAGAAGTATACTGAGTGGCATGCATTATGAGTTTGCTAAAGATGAAAAAAATTTCTCTTTCCATACGAATATTTTACTGAATAGTATTAGATTCCTGGTGCACAATGCTTTTTTTGCAAAAACTTTATACAGTTCTGTGGTCTCTTGGTGTCCAAAGTTACAGATGAGAAATCTGTTGTGCTCTGATTCTCCTGTCTTTGAAACTCACCTTCCCCCTGTGTTTGGAAGCATGTAGCCAAATCTCTTTATGCTCAGAGTTCAGAAATTTTAGCAGGTGTGTATCTTTTTTATTTTATTACTCCTGCCTGATACTCTATGTGCCTTTTCAATTAAAATTTTATATCGTTTTCAGCTCAGAATTTTTTCTTATTTTTACATTTTTGCTTTCCTGGGCCTATTCATTTATCCACTTCTGAAACTGTACATTTTGCATCTTAAGCCTCCTGGACCTCCGTGTCTCTTATCTTTCTCACTTTGTTTTCACTGTACTTTTTGCCCCTGTGTAGCAAGGAAGTTGCCCTACTTGCTGTTTTACATCACTAGTTCCGTTTTCAGTTGAATCAATTCTACTTTGCAGTTCTGCAATTGCACTTTTCATAATCAGAATTTAAAAAAATTTACCCAAGCTTTTAAAAAAATCCTCTAACTCTATAGCTGTATGCATTTCTAGGAATGTTTACTTAATGTTTTTTCTGTCCCCCCCACCCCCACTAAATCTTCCTCATTTAGAAGAGGTGTGGTTCTTTGCTTGGTCTCCCTTCATGCCACCATCTATTGGCTTGGAATAATTCATGCCATGCCATGTCTCGGGCATGGCTTTTTCTAGCACATGTTCAGGTCTTGCTGAGGGTCTCAAACAGTGGTGAATTGGAGGATTGGAGGGCAAGAAGGAGGAGGAAACGAAGAACTGTGGCTTTTTTCTCAGTGCTGAGAGCGGTGAGGTGGTGGCCATGGTAGCTTTCTCTGTACGTTGGGAGCCCTCAGCTCAGCGTCTTGGACCTGCTCATGTTGCTGGTGGTCAGATGTCCTCGCTCCAGACTTTGCCAGAAAGGACCCCTCCTCTCTTGTCACTGAGTCCTACATCCTCTAGGTGATAGAAGCAGGTCCCACAAAATAGCAGTTGACCACTGCCCACACCCGTCTGGCCCTCTTGGAATCTGAAACCTCAGATGTATGTCAGCTCCTCTTTCAGATTCAGCATCAAGGCTACTCCCATCTTCATTGTTATTTTTGCTTTCTTGTGAGTTACCGCTGCAGGCAATTTACTGATAGAGGGCGTCAGAAATAGGGGCTCCGGCTGCTACCTTCTCAGATTTCCTTCTTGACCTGCTTTGTAATTCATTTGTCCATTGTGTAATTATAATCATCCTCCCCCTGTTGGCCTTCCCACTGCCCTCACTCCCACCCCCACTCCATTAGCAGGGCTGACAATGTCAGGTCTGGGCCAAGGACTCATCAATATAATGAGGGCCCTCAGGGGCCATCACCTTCTTTTCCTGGAGGCGAGGTGGGATGACCGGTTAGGGCCAGAAATGGAGGAGGGGAAAGATGGGCAACATCCACTGTCTACCTCCTAGGCGCACTGTGGCCATTCAGGTCTGAGAATGCCTCCTGCTCAGTGGGCATTATCCCAGCAGGAATTAGAGAGAAACTGGTGCAGAAATAGCACAATTGGCTGGGCCTAAGTGTAGTCGTCAAAATGGAGGGATGCAGGGTGGGGGCGGGGTCCCAGGTGACTTCCGCCCCGTAGCACACTCCCCAGGCAGGAGGTTATTTGGGAGCGGCAGTTCTTCCGAAGTGAATTATCCCGGAGTGGTCATTCTGCTATTTTACCTGAAGGATCTAGAAGGTACATGTAGGAAGTAAACTGGCAGAGATTTGGGATGTGAATCATGGTCACCTATTTTTTAAAAAAATGAGAGGTTCCCCCCCCAAAATTGGACTTATCTTCCGGAGGGCAGGTCCCTTGTAGTACAGGCTTCCCCCGCTGGGTGATTGTTCTAGGAACCCATCCGTATCAGTGTACCAGCTGGCGTTGTTGTGAGAGGCTACGCTTGGCTTCAGTGAATTTTTTTTGAAGACTCTTTCAACACATTTACCCATTTCATGGTGGGCGATTTACCGGCGCACCTGCCCCCACTGCACGGAGTGCTCAGCGGTTTTTATTCACGCGATCTTGCCCTGAGCCACTTTTTTTGTTTGTCTCCCTGGATGAAGACTTATCAAAGGGAAGTGTTTAGCCAATGTGGAAGAGGGGAAAAAACAAAAACAACCCAGCAGAAGCACTAAAAGGCATCAAAATCAACGAGTTCAAAAATATTTTGAGCAGTGGAAAAAAGTCTTGATAGGTATAGTGCATCAAATGGGGAGTACTTTGAAGATGACTGAAGTTTGAACATGTAAGAATAAATAGACAATTTTTTTATAAATAAATTCTCTTTTTTTGGGTCCCCCCTTGTAACAAAAATTCCTGGTTGCTGGATAGGACTGAAAAATGTAATACATTTGGAAAGCAGGTTAAAATTCATTTGAGAAAAATAAACTGATTCTTCTTTAGTGTTCATATATTTTTAAGGCTTAGGCAATCCCAAAAGTTTATCAGAGAAAAGGGTCAATGCTTCTTTCCACTGATATAAATCAAAAATCGAGGCACCATATTTGTAATGGAAGCTGTTGCAAACGACAGATGATATCCAAGACCTATCAACTCAAGTCCTGTTGGTATTACTGTTGTAATTAACTAAACTGTTTACCTGTCTGTCTCCCCTGTGGCTGGATCTGTGCTATGCGCTGAGGATACTGAATGTGTAAGACAAGCTTCCTGTTCTCCAGTTTCCCATATTGGGAGAGGGATTTGAACTGGAGAAAGGCAAGCAAATATAAAGAAAACAAAGTAAGTGGAATAATAAAGGGAAGTATAGGACCCTGGAGCAGAGCAGGGGCATTCAACCCAGCCTGGAGTAAAGGGGTCAAGAAAGTTTCCATGGAGGCCCTCCAAGCCCCCCAGGGAAGCCAGCTGCCGACATTTTGCTGAAGGAACCGTGATATTATTTGCAGGTCAGACAACCATCCAGCTGAAGAGAATCTGAACCAACTCTTCCAATTCTAACCTCAGCCCCTCTACACAGAGGCACCAGATGGATCTGGTCCGCGCTTGAATTCTGGGTGACTGTGGTCAGGACCAAGGATCTAGACTCGTGATCAAGAGAAGTGAGCCAGAGGAAAAAGGATAAAAAGCCAAGTTCATCCAGCAGCCCAGAAGGCAGGAGCAGGCCGAGAATGGTAGGCAGAGCCAAGATTTCAGGGCCAAGGACTGGAAAGATTGTAGGTTGGAGTGGACATGTGAGTGTCTGCAAAGACAGCTATCATGAAGCTGAGAAACCACACTGGCTATGCATGCAGACAGCTGGCTAAGAAAACGACTAGCACTGGAAAAAACTGGGGGACGAGCTGGTGGTTGTCTCGTCAAAAAGCCCAAAGGATTGGGCAGCAGCTCAGAGTAACACATGCTTTCCAAGCATCACTTCTCAAAAATTCTCAAACTTATAAAAATTATCTGAAAGACCTCATGTAATCTTGAGTTTCCAATAAGAATTTCCAAATTGTTTCCATATTTGGAACTTTTTTGTTAGTGCCTTGGAGGGACTGCTCAACAGGTGAAAAACCGCGGAACGTATATAGGTCTCTCCTTTTCTTCCTCCTCTTCCACCACCCCTTCCTCCTAATGCTTTGTTGACGTATAAGCGGCATACCATAAACAGCACACGTTGAAAGTGTGAAATTTGATGTCTTGCCCTGTGCACACACCCATGAAAGCATCGCTACAGTCAGCCCTAAAAGTTTCATCGTGCTCTTTCAGAATATCTCCCTCTGCCCACCCAGCTCCAGGCAACCCCTGGCCTATTTTCTGTCATTAGAGATTCGTTTACATTTACTAGAATTTTATATAAATGAAATCTTATGGTATGTACTCTTTTTTTTGATCTGGCTTTTTTCACTCAGCATAACTATTTTGAGATTCTTCCATATATGTATCATGTATCTAGAGTTCATGATATTTAATTGCTGAGTAGTACTCTATATGGATATACCGCTATTTGTTATCCATTCAGCTGTTAATGGGCATTTGGATTATTTCTGGTTTGGAGACATTACAAATAAAGCTACTATGAACATTTAAGTACAGGTCTTTGTATGAACATATGCTTCCTTTTCTCTTGGGTAAATACCTGGAAGTATAAGGGCTGGATCACATGGTAAGTGTAAGTTTGAATGAAGAAAGTTATCATACTGTTTTCCTTTTATTGGTTCTTTTATTTCACATTTCTACCAGCAGTGTATGATCACTCAAATGTCTCACGGAAACTTGCTATAGTGAATGTTTTTCATTTTAGCCATTTTAACAGATTTGTAGTGGTGGTTCATTGTTCTGTTTTGTTTTTTTTTAAGATTTTATTTTATTTTTGGGCAAAGGGAAAGGGAGGAAGAAAGAGAGGGAGAGAAGCATCAATGTGTGGTTGCCTCTCGTGTGTCCCCTACTGGGGGCCTGGCCAGCAACCCAGGCATGTGCCCTGAGTTGGGAATCGAACTGGTGACCCTTTGGGTCTCAGGCCAACACTCTAATCACTGAGCTACACCAGGTGGGGCTCATTGTTTTTTTTAATGTGCATTTCCTTAACAACAATGAATTCCTTTTCATGTGTTTCTCAGCCATTTGTATATTTTCTTTGGTGGCGTACCCATTAAAATATTTTGTGCATTTAAGAAATTGTTTTTTTCTTATTATTAAATTTTGAGAATTCTTTATTTTATAGATATGTGGGTTGCAAATATTTTCTCCCATTCTTTGGCTTGTCTTTTCATTCTCTTAATGATGTCATCAGAACTTTTAATCTTGATGAAGTCCAATTTATTAACTTTTCTCTTTCTGGACTGTGGTTTTGGTAACACAGCTAAGAAATATTTGTAGGGAGGCCCAGACCAAGCTGACACTTGCTGCCTGACCATTTGGAAATACTAAAATATCACCATTGGAGAGGGACTATGAGAAACCAATAGGTGTCCTGGTTCTGGATAAGGAATGAGTTCAGAGACAAAGGTTGATAAAACAAACCTTCCCACTCAAGGTAGGTTCTTTCAAAACCTGAGAAAGAAATCTAACATTAAGAAAGATTGACAATGGTAAACTAAATCGACTCCTGATGAAATAAAAATGACAATATGAAAATTACATTTAAAAAGGTTCATTTAGGTACATATATATCTTTTTCTTCAGAATTAAAGCTAAAACTTAAAACAGAAAATGATTATAAAAAATAAAAAGGTACATTTAGGATCTTCGAAGAGATGAATAAATAACATCCTTGAATAAAATAGAAATTTATGAAATTAAACAGGCAAAATGAAGCAGGACAAGTGGATATAAAAAAGAATAATTTGAAATTCTGGAAATACAAACAAATGGAATATAATACTATTAATGGAATCAACTTTATATTGAAAGGTGAAAAATTGAAAGGTAGTAAACTTGAATTCATTTGGAACATAGCATAAAAAGATTAAAATAAAAAATCAGTTAAGAGACATGGAGAAACTTTAAAGTATGTTAGATTTTCCAAAAATAAGGAAGAAAAAGATGGCACAATTAAATATGAATCTTAAAAATTGGAAGAAGAAAGCAGAAGTATAAATCTTTATGACCTTGAATTAGGCAATAGTATTTTTTATATGACACCAAAGCATAAAAGCAACAGAACAAAAGATAGATAAATTGAATATCATCAAACTTAAAAACTTTTGTTCTGCAAAGGACATTATCAAGAAAATTAAAAGACAACCCATAGGGGAAATTTTGCTAATTAAATTGAACAAGGGGCTGTATCTCAAACATAAAGAACACCTACAACACAATAATAAAAAGGCAAATAACCCAATTTAAAATGGGCAAATAATCTGAATATATATTTGCCTAAAGAAGATATACAAAAGCACTTGCAAAGATGTATATTGCTATACATTAGGGAGATGCAAATCAAAGCCACAGTGAGATACCACTTTATACCCACTAGGATGGCTAGAATCAAAAGGTCAGATAACAAGTATTGTGAGAGTGTGAAAAAAGTGGAGCCCTCCTACACTGCTAGTGGGAACATAAAATGGTGAAGCTACTTTTGAAAACAGTACAGTAGTTCCTCAACTGGTTGGGTATAGAGTTACCACATGGTTTAGAAATTCCACTTCTAGGAATACCCAAGAAATAAAAGCGTATGTCCGCACAACAACTTGTACTTAACGGTGTATAGCAGCATTATTCTTATCAGCCCCAAAGTGGAAACAATCCAAATGTTTATCAACTGATCAATGGATAAGTAAAATGTGGCACATCCATATGTGGCATATCCATATCATGGAATATTATTTGGCAATAAAAAGGAATGAAGTATTGATACATGCTGTAACAGCAACGAAACTTGAAAACATTATGCTAAGTGAAAGGGGCCAGCCGCAAAGGCCGCACAGTATGTGATTCCATTGATAAGAAGAGCCTAGAACAGGCAAATCCATAGAGATGGGAAGTAGATTGGGGTTGTCTAGGGCTAGAAGGGAAGGATCCAGGGGAAATGGGGAGCAACTGCTAGTGGGAATGGGTTTTCTTTTGGGGGTAACAAAATTTTCTAAAATCGATTGAGGTGAGAGTTGCCCAACTCTAAGAATGTAGTATAAACTGTTGAATTGTACACTTTGAATGGGTGAATGTATGTAATTATATCTCAATAAATCTTTTTTATTTAAAAGTAAAAAGTAAACAGAATAAAAAACATTAGAGCTTTCAAACCAGGTGAGGAAAAAAGGAAAGAATTCTAAAAATGTTATTAAGTCAAGAGAAAGCAAGAAATTCAAGAAAGGAAATTGAAAAAAATAAAAGAAGCAACTAAATAAAAAATTACCTGGTAATAACTAAGTGTAAGATACCAGCATTTACAAGTTTAAAATCATCTATCAAAAGTAGAGACAAATGATTGATTACAAATAATAAAAATCAAGCTGTTTTTGTTTGTCACCGAATACTTCCTCAATGTAAAGTCATGAAGAATATTTGCAAATAAAGGAGTGGGCAAGAGATACCTGCAAATACAAATCAAAAGAAAGAAGCTATGTGACATTGCCAATATAAGAGAAAATTGAATTTAATGGAAAGAAACATTAGAAATAAAAAGAAGCCTTTTGTATTCATGAAATATTCCAGTAAGAAAATATAACAATTGTGAACATATAAGTCATGATAAATTCATACAATGGAAAATATCACAGCAATGAAAATGAATGAGCTATACCTTAAATGTATCAATACTGGTAATCTAAAATATGCATTATTGAGTGAAAAAAGCAAGGTATATCTCAAAACATAAAGAATGACACATTTATCTAACTAAGTTCTAGAACATAGAACAATGTATATTGTCTATGAATAAATATATAGTCCATGATTTTATAATTTTATGACATACCTGAATAAATGCTTGAATCCAACCACTGCTCCTTTAATATAGGAATTGCAGGAGCTTAGGGAAGTGGTTTTTCCCCTTGCAGAATCTGAATGTATACAATTTTCACCAATAACTTACCTAAATTCACATTAGATTGAAATTCCAGAAAATTCACAGGGCACCTACAACGTCCCTAGCCTGCTGTTCTGTGCTGGGCATAGGAAGATGTGTGAGGGACCTCCCAGCCATCGGGCTGAAGGAAAAGTGAACACAATGTGATGTGACAAATTGGAGGGGTGGGGAAATTTCAGAGACAGCACTTCCATTCCTCTCTGGGGGCTCAGGGAAGACTCCGGAGGAGATGCATCCTGCACAGTCTTAAAGGATGAGTGCAGCTCTCCAGGTGAATGAATGAAGGTGGTGGGCAAAGCTGGCATGAGCAAAAGCATGCAACCAGAGCAGCATAGGGTACGTGGACACCTACATGATTTGGAGCTTCTGGTTTGGGTATAAAAGTGCAGATGGTGGGCGGCGGGGCAGGGACATCTGGTCAGAGAAATGGGCAGGGGAAGGCCACCAAGGACCATGTTGACATGCCCAAGAGCTGGGACTTGAAGCTAGGAATAAAGGAAACCCACTTTTCCTTTATTAAAGGGTTTTTCCAGCTGGGCAGGAACACAGCCAGATTTGCATTTTGCTTACCTCACTCAGGCAGCCAGGCGGGGGGCTGGGACCCAGAGACAGCGGGTGACTTCCAGAGTTGGGGAGATCTGAAACAGAACCTGAGGCTGAAGAGGCAGATAAACTTGATAGGGATTAGTGAGATTGGCATGAAAAGAAAACTAATCTGTAAATACGGCCAGGTCGGGGGTTGGGGTAACTGCAAGGCAGCCATCAACAGGGCTCAGAGAAGGGTGCGAGGGCGAAGACAACCATGAGCTCATTCTCTGATGCTTCACAGTCCTGAGGGTTCTGAGGAGTTCGTCGAGTCCCTGCATTCTCCTGACTGCAGATTGTGTAATTTATGCAGATCAGTGACCAAAAATGGGGGAAGAAGTGATTTGTAAATTATTTCAGCTACTAGCTTTTTGATTTTTTTGTAATAATTACCTTGAATTCACATTATCTGTGACAAGAAACATTGACACAAGGATTGCAGTGAGAAGTTAGGCATCGCTGAATTGTAATGAAATAAGAGGATTGCTAATGTGTATTCTGACATTTTTGCAGTATCAAATCTGACTTTGTCACATTTACAAGGTACCGTGAGCTGGGATCCAGAGGCGGTGTGTTATCATCACCCCAGTACAGTGTTCCTTAATTATCAGCACTCTCACACTTCCTGCATGGCAGATTTGAATCTCTAGAAATAGCACAAACTTGAAAATTAACATTTTTCTCTTAAATAATCAGGATGCTATATTTATCGTTTTCATGGGATTGATGTTTTAAGGAAGGTAAAGTAATTTCACACTCAGAGGTGAGGTATTCCTACCCACCCCCTATTATGTAAATCCTCCTTCTCTAGGGTCTATTCGTTCAGTCCTAAAATTTCCATTGCATGAATAATCCTCACCATTTCCCCCTCCCCAAAGAAGTGCTTCTGCACTTGGCTTGCCCTTGCAATAATTTACTATGTTGGCAAGGAACCCATGATAGCATGAAAGGTTTGCTTTTCTTCACAGTTACTCACCAACCTGTGACATTAAACACTTGATCACATAAATTGCACAATTTTTAAACTTCAACAAAAGTCAAAATGCCTTGTCTAGGTCACTGAACTCTAAATAACATATAAACTAGTGCCCATCAACTGGCAGTTGAGTGGGATAAACGAAAGGAGGATGAAAATTAAACAAAGAATAATAGATGGAGAGAATTCTGCATGGTCCTTAGCAGAGAAGTAAAGTATATGAAATCAACACTTGGAGGTTCCCTCCCCGTTGGGGTCCTCATCCTTCCTCCTACTTCAAAGGCACGCAGTGCCCTCTGGAGCCCCACGTAGGCCCACCTCCCCAGCATGCATCCCTGTTCCGGAATCCCTCTCCTACCACATTAAAACTGCCGTCTTGCATTTTGGTGGCTCATTTAAGAAGAAAGCAACCTTTGGGAATAAATTAATCTTTCATTATAAATGTCTGGCGCCCAGCGTTCTAGTGATAATCTTGACTTACGGGACTTTTTCAGGAGTGTGAAGAGGTAAAGAGAGAGATTTCAAGCCCCAAGGCTTGATGCCGATGCCGTCTTGGAGTTACAGAAGCTTTCAGCTAAGCTGTCTGTGCGCAAGGCCAGCCTTGGGAGAATGAGCAGCCTGCACTGTCAACATCACTCACGTTGCACTTACGTGTTAGGCTTTGGCAGTAAGCTTCGCCATGAATGAAAGGTTCTTTCTGGCAAAGACGCTGTATACTTGAGGGAAGGGATTGTAGCCAACACATCTTTGTTTTTGCAATGTTGTAGCTATGCACACTTCCTGACTGGTGTGGATGCTCAGTAAATAGATCCTGATAAGAGACAGACAGAGAATGCCGGACGGAAGCAGAGAGTACAGGGAGACCTTTAGAATGGGAAGGTAAACAAATGTTAAAATAGAAAATTGTTGAAAAGAGGGAACAAGAGACTGGAAGGAAACAAGAAAAAGTAAAATGTAAAGCAAATGAGAATTTAGAATTTTAGGTTCTTAAGTTTACGGCTCGAAGAGATCTTAGAGGGCACTGAGATCTGTCCCTAATCAGAGCCAGGTTTCTGTGGCTGAATCATGGGGGACTTGGCCTGATATCATTAAGAACTTAGCAAGGCTGAACTGTCAGGGAGGGTCTCTCTGAAGCTGGCAGACGTTGTGGGTGCTGGTCACTGGCTGGTGGTGTGCTGCTTCGCACAGGGACTTACAACTCTGAAGGAAGTATGTAATGAATATTGATTGTTTATGCCACCTAGTGCCATGTCTTTTTTCAAGGAAAACTACCCCAGTTCACTTCAGGAAGACCAGACCTCTACATTCTCAGGCTAGGTGCTGTGGGAATCCATTCCCCTTAGACACTGGGGTGGGCATGGCACTTAGGCTTGGCCAATCATAAGGTTGCATTCTCCTGGCCGCCATGAAAGGTTCGGAGGCTGGTGCATGACCCAATCCCAATCCCAATCCAAGATAATAAAACACAGCCATGGCACTTGCTGGGGCTGTGGAGAAAGAAGCCCCGCTCCAGACTGTCAAAAATATAACACATAATGCTTAGCAATTTCTGGCAGGGAAGAGTGAAGAGATCGGTGAATCCTCTACTCAAAATACAACAAAAAACTGGGGGAAATTGTCAAAATAACCATTTCAGAGCTCTGGAAATTGACCCAAGGCAAATAACACATTGAGAAGTGTTTATTCATGCAGAAACTGCTGAGTTTTAGATAAGAACAGTGGAAGTGTATGGCACTCTTGCCTGGGACCGTTCATAATCCTCATTTCCCTTCCTCTAAACTTGGTTGTAAAGTGGTTTTATCACAATGAGGTGGGGTGTGAACAGCAGCAGCTTAATGATAGCTGGGAGAAAATATTTGTAAATCATGTATATGTAAAGGATTTGTATTCAAAATATGTAAAGAAGTCTTAAAACTCAATAATAGGAAGATAAGCAACCCAATTTAAAAACAGGCAAAATATTTAGTAAATATTTCACCAGAAGAGAAGAGGAGATATATGAATGGCTACTAAGCGCACGAAAAGGTGCTTAGCATCATTAATCACTAGGGAAATGCAATTAAAACCACAATGGGATATCATTGCACACCCATTAGAGTGGCTCTAATTCAAAATGATAAAGTCAAGTGCTGATGAAGGTGTGGAGAAACAGAAACTTCTTACAATGCCAGTGGAAAAAACAGATTGGTATAAACACTTTGGAAAAGTTTAGCACTTAAAGTTACATGTAAACTTACCATATGACCCTTCAATTTCACTCAGATACCTAATCAAGAGAAATCAAAATATATATTCACACAAAGACTTGTACATACATTTTTATAGCTTCACTTATAAAACCCCAAATGTGCATCAGTTGGTGAATAGATGAATCTCGAGAGTATTATGCTAAGTGAAAGAAGCCAGACACAAAAGACTCTGTATCATATGATTCTATTTATATAAAACATCCTCAAAGGAAAAACCTAACGTGACAGCCTACCAGTGGTTGCCTGCAGCTGGGGCAAGTGCAGGGATTATTACTGGTAGGCATGAGGAGACGTTTGGGAGGGAAGAGTTTTAAACTCGGATTATGATCTTGATCACACAACTCTGGATTTACGAAAAATCATTCAGTTGTTCAGTTCCAAGCGGTGAATTTTATGGCATGCAATTTATACCTCAATAAATTTGCAAGAAAATAAAAGAGGTGCCTTACTTTACTTATTGTCAGAAATGTGCAAATTAAAGGACTTGAGGAACATCATTTGTCACCTCTCACAGGGTAAAAATATTAAAGAGTTAAATTACATATCACTGGCAAGTATGTGGAAAAAAGGTTGGAATAATTGCTTTAACCTTTTAAGTAAAGAAATATGGAAATAACTATTGTGATTAAAAACATCTATATTCTTTGGATCTACAATCCCACACCTAGAAATCGATCCCATAGAAATGAAGATGCAGTATTCAAGCATATTTTAGAGGGTTTTGTTGCAGCATTATATTTAGTAGCAAAATTTTAAAACCAATCTGGAAACAGAATGATTGCCTATAAACATGGAATGAATAAACTGATGAATCCATACTGTGGCTCCAATGTTCAGATATTGTTAATTTCAAGAGAGAGTGTGTGGATCTAGGGGAATTGCGTGGGTACCCAGTCATTGGGAAGGCTGGAGGAGCAGGGCTTAGGATGAGGTTTCAGGAATGGCTCCCAGGACACCAGCGCAGAACTGGTCCACCAAGGTTGCTATCCTCTCTTACACAAACACATAGCAACAGTGGTAAATTGTATTATTGTTCTGAATGACTTGCTTTGATTATTGAAATGTCATTGGGAGTGACGTGTGGCAGTTCCAAATAAAGTCAAGCTTTCAGTGCCTTTACATGGTTCCACTTTCAATCTGTCACAACAATGGTGTGTCCTAGACAGGAGCTATCACCAGCCTGGATTCTAGGATAATGAAGACACAGGGGTAGAGTCAGATCAAACCCTCAGTAATGTGCAACATCAAGGGAGAAATCTCTCTTTGTCATTAGCCACTAACATTTTTTTTTTAACGCAGCATAACCTAGCAAAAACTGATTAATAAAGCTAGATATTCAGGAAGTTACAGACCCAGTTGCTGGATCCAAGATACAACACAGCAGCCATCTGAGGCAGAAAAATAACTGTCGCATGCCCTAACTCTGCCTATGCAGGAAGCTGGGCACCATTTCCTGGGATTCCCAGCACAGCTCCCATACTACAGCCTCTGTGACTGCAGCCGAGATGAGAGAAGCAGCCAAAGCAAAACTCTTCCACATGCTGGCTTCCAAATCTCTCTCAGGTGCCTGTTTGCCAAAAACTAAATCAAATGAGAAATTGCAGGTCTAGGGAGGGCTGGAGACGCACGCAGTAAGACCTATTTCAGTATGACTGCAAGGCAGTTGAGTGCATTTGCCTCCAGTATCTGCCGCTCATATTGTGCAGTATCATTCAGGCCTTAAAAGAGTGAGCTGGATTCATGGAACGGACTGAAAACTGTCAAAGGGGAAGAGGGAGTGGGGACTGGATGAAAGAAGGTGAAAGAATTAGCCAAAGAACATATATATATATAACCCATAGACAGAGACAACAGTGTGGTGATGGCCAGAGGGGAGGGTGGGGGGGACTGGGTGGAGGTGAGCAAAGGAGGGGAAATGGGGACATCTGTAATAGTGTCGACAATAAAAATAAAGTTTAAAAACAGAGTGAGTTATCCCCAGTCAGGTAGGTCGTAGTCTGTAAATGGCATTTCATGTTAAGAGGAGGCTATAAAGGCTAGCAGGGCATGTCAGAGGAGCATAGGAGCCAATCAGAGGGGCTCCCACTGGCTAAGTCGGGAAAGCTTGAATATTCAAAAGAATTGCAAAATATTAAAATGCATCACATATAAGCAAATGAGTTTTAATGATATTCAAACAATGTTAGTGAAATAATAGATTTAGGCAATTGACTCCCAACATCACAGGGTGAAAAGCTTTTGGGAAACTTTATCCTGGGTGAATAGGCTGATAACACCTGAACTACAAATCCGTGTCAGTTTCACTAAAGTGGACAAACCACGTCTAACGCCACATGATGTCAGAAGAGTGGAGTCTAAGTTTTATCAGTCCTCTAGATCTAACTGCTAGTCTACATCAAATACAGGAGACAGAGGAATATGTTAACTGACACCTTGAGGATGTGGTCACCTAAATTTAGAATGTAGTAAATCTAAATTTACTTGAGCAAATGACCAGGTTTTTCCACAAAATAATAGCCTGTTTAAAAAGGGAGAAGGGACAGTAACCAGAGGGGAGTGGGGAAGGGGATAATGGGAGAAAGGAGGGGAAGGGTCGTCAAGGAACATGTATAAGGGACCCATGGACAAAGCCAAAGGGGGGAAGGATGGAGGGTGGGAGCGAGGGGTGGGTGGAGCAGGGGAAAGTGGTGGCGGGAAAATGGAGACAACTGTACTTGAACAACAATAAAAAAAATCTTAAAAAAAATAAAGGGAGAAAGGGAAACTATTATGAATTAAAAGTGACTTAAGAGAAGTGTCAGTGGAATGTAACTTGAAGACTTCTTTAGAACCTTATTAAACAAACCAAATATAAAGAGACATTTTCTTAGATAAGAAGAAAAATCTGAACACAGATTATTGGGTGATATTAAATAATCATTCATTTTGTTAGGTGTATTAAGTATTATGATAATTCTTTAAATCATCACCTGTTAAAAATATATGGTGAAGAATTATGGGTAAATGTGATCTGAAATTTGCTATAAAATACTGCAGGCCTTGCCAGGAAGGAAGGAAGGAAGGAAGGAAAGAAGGAGGGAAAGGGGGAGAGAGAGAGAGGAAAGGGTTGTGTATTAGTTTTTTATTATTGCTGTAACAAATTATTACCAACGTAGTAGCCTAAAAACCCCCACACGTTATCTTGCAGTTCTGTAGGTTGGCAATCGGACATGGTTTTCACTGGGCGAAATCCGAGGCTGTGTTCCTTCCGAAGGGTCTAAGGGAGAGTCCATTTCCTTGCCTTTTCCGCCTTTCAGAAGCCCTGCTTCCTGACCCTCTTCCTCTGTCTTCAAAGTCAGCAAGGTTGAATTTTTCTGGTCGTTCTTCCATTGTTACATCTCAACTATAGTTGAGAAAGATTATCCAATTTTAAGGATTCACCTGATTAGGTTGGACCCACCTAGGTAATCCAGGATAATCTCCTCACCTCAGTCACATCTGCAAAGTCCCTTGTGCCATGTAAGGCAACATTCTTAGAGGATAGAATGTAAACTTACCAGGCAGTTCATTATTTGGTCTATCACAGGGACAATTAATGAAACAAGATTGGCAAAATGTAAATATTGAAAATTGTTTAAGCTGGGTAATAGATACATGAGAATTCATTATACTTCCCTCACTTTTTTGTGTTATATATGAAAGTTTCCATAATAAAAACCTACAAAGAATGAGTTAGATCTATTGCAGCTGACTATATAGCATTTACATGATGAATTATTATTAGATGGGAAAAGCAAACTTCAGGGAAGTATAATATAATCCTATTTTATAAAGTGAATAACGGCTGAAATCCTATATATTTGTCTACTTGCCTATATTTCTCTTTCTTTCTTTCTTTCTTTCTTTCTTTCTTTCTTTCTTTCTTTCTTGTCTCACTTATTCAACTATGATTAAATGAACCTGGAAAAAGCTAGGATAGGATATTCAGGTAAGCTATTAATATATTAGTTATATAAGATGTGTGTCTTAGAATAGGAGAGAGGGAAGCAAACTCAAAAAGCATCCAGTTAAAGAAATCATTGGATTTGAAAAGCAAATATATAAGTCCTTTTTTGAAAACTTCATGTACGAAAATGTATAACTATAACTGTACATCTATTTCTGTATATCTGCCTATAGAGATACATGAATGGATGGTCACTCAGTCTAGTTATCTCAGAATAGAGGGCATTTTGGGTGATGTTCTTTCACTTTCTCCTTATATTTTCTGTATTTTGAAAATGTTTTATGCTTAACATATATTCTTAAAAAATCATTAAAACTACAGTGAAGTGGTTTTAATTACAGAAAATAAAAGAAATATGAACGGGTATTATTAATATTCTTAGCGTCAGACACTTACCCTCCACTGCCTGATCCTTCCCTCTCTCCCACCTCAACAGAGGGAGCGCCGAAATTCTAAGCAGCACCAACAATGAAGATAAGCTCATGTGGCTGAGGAAGAAATTGGGGTATGATACCCCCAAACTTTAGACTTTGTTGGAAAATTAAACACAATTAAAGATACTGTATAACATTTTTTGAGCAACCACTAAAATATTGGAAATAGATATTTTAACCATCAAACCAGTAAAGGAAAAAGGGAGGTTAAGGGAAATAAAATATAATCAAATCACTGGAAAAGAGAAGTTTGGACAAGAGAAAAAATAATAGAAAAAAATGTACTAAACAATAAAAAAAATTAACAACCCAGCTGTAAAAATATTCAACTAACCTATCAAACTACGGGACCTATCATGTTGACTAAAAATCAGAACAAACTTTCAAAATCTATTTATTTGCTGCTTATAAGAATCATAAATAAAATTCATATAAAAAGGTTAAAAATAAAGGATGGAAACAGCAAATATTGCAAATGCTAGCCAAAAGAAACCTGTTCTTTTAGATGAAATAGATTTTAAGGTGAAAAACATTAATGTGCATGACAAATGGTATAATTCATCAAGATATAATTATGACCTTATTTTCCTAATAACATGGTCTAAAAATAGGCAGAATTACAAGGAGAAATGGACAATCCCCAGAGCTATAGACTAAATGTGTCTCCCTCCTCCCCCCATTCATATACTGAAACCTAATATTGAGTGTGATTATATCAAGAGGTGGGACCTTAGGGAGATGGTTAGGTCGTGAGGGTGAAGCCATTATGAATGGGATTTGTGCCCTTACAAAGAGGCCCCAGAGAGGTCCCTTTCTCCTTCCATCATGAGAGGTTATGATGTGAACATAGCTTTCAGCAAGGAAACAGGCTCTCGCCAGATATGGAATCTGCCTTGATCTTGGACTTCCCAGCCATGAGAACTATTAAAAATAAATATGTGTTGTTTGGGCCACCCAGTATGTGGTATTTTTGTTACAGCAGCCCGGATGGATTAAGACGTACAGAGACAGAAGCAGGAGGGAGGAAAGAGGTTTTGGGGGTCATGGAGCCCATCTCCAGTCACCCCCAGGCACACCTCAGTGAAGATCATATGACCTGCAGATTTCATCTTTGCCCGGTGCTCATTCGACTTGTGTTTCTGAAAGAATCTGTCACTGCACAACCTAAGAAGGTCAGCCAAATCTTTAAGGCCCATCAAAGCCAATCCAGACATTGGAATACAAATTGAAAAAACACTATTTGCTAACCGGATACATTTTTTTAAGTGTATGTAAGTTTTGGACCAGAGAAAGATAAAGGAATGTTTTACTCTCGAAATGAAGGATTGAAAAATACAATGTTAAAGTGAATGATGTTTACAATGTGCTGTTAACATTCCTTGTGAGTGAAACTCAAATGCTAGAGTGATTACTCACTCTACAAACAACTTGCTTGCTTTACAAATGATTTACCACCAGGCACCTTTGAGCAATGAGCCCCTTAGTGTATTCTGTATGGAGTTGTTTCCAAGGTACAGCCAGCGGCTGGGGATCTTTGAGAGGGAGGCACTGCTAACCAGGTGCACTGTGCTCCTTGCAGCACGGAGCCCAATTACCTGTAGTTTCCTGCACCTGGGAACGGGGCTGCAGCTGCTCACTCCAGGTGGCGCTAGGGCACCAGGGGCCACTGGTGCTCCGCAGTTCTCATCCCTGAATTAGTTACACAGCTTTAAACCCACTGCAGTAAGGAAACCAGAGAGTTTATGATTATGATGCCAGCCAGCCTTGGCAAACAGTGCCAGGCCAAGAGGATGAGGGGTTTAGAGTGCACTGTGGGCAAAACAGTTTTGAAAAAAGTTGTGAGCTAGAGAGACTTTCAGCAGAGTGGATAACAGTACACAGTTTAATAAATTTGAAATGAGCAAATGACTAATGCAAGTCCACTGTAGAAAAATAAGAAAATATAGACAGGCAAAAAGAAATAAAAGATCTCATAATTCTCCACCCAGAGATAGATAATTGCAATTAGCACTTTGGTATTTTCATTTAAACTTTTTTTATAGATAGAATATATATCTACAGATATGTGTGGTTTCTTAACAAAAGTAGACTCATACAACATTTGATATTCACCTCACTGTAAAGTAAATACTTCTTGCCATATATGTGTGGGGATACAGTTTGATGATATATGATATGACATACTGCTCCATTGCATGGAAGTACTACGCTTTGTTTCATCCATGTCCTAATGTTGGGCATTTAGCTTATCTTCATTTTTGCCAATTGCACTAGATGAATTTGTACACCCACCTATCTTCGTAAACTTCTCTATTTGCTTAGGAAAACCCCCCAGAAGTATTGTGTCCTGGTCAAAGGGACTGTACATTTGCCAAATCACCACATGAGGGAATTTACTGGATGATTCTCTCTCTATCAAGCATAAGAATGTTCAATTCCATTGCACCAACTCTGTGCCTCAACATTTGTTTTATTTTTCCAGGTGAAGTGTAAAAGGTGCCTTGTATTTGTTTTAAGTTTGTATTTACTTGATAGTTGGTGAGAGAGTGCCATTTGTGAGTGTAGGTCTCGAGAGACCTTGTATGTTTTTCCATGCTCTCTTGCACTTCTCTCACCAACACGAGAACACATCCAGGCATATGACAGATACACGGAATAGGATCAAATCACTCCAGTTGCCCTTGCAGAGGACAGCTTGGATTAGCAAAAGCCAGGTGGCCCCCAGAAGTATGAGCAATCCCAGACAAGACAAACCCACAGCTGATCTCAGACACATGAGCAATGAATGCTTATTTCTGTGAACACTAAGATTTTTGGTTGATTGTTATACAGCATTATTAGAGCAAAAACTGAGACTACGAGAAAACTGGTTTATGTGTATGGAAGGGATGTGGTTATTGGAAGAAGATATGCAGCAAAAAGCAGCAAATGCCCATTATGTAGAGACATTAGAACCTCGATCTCTCATCTTCAGAGGCTGACATTTTAGAAGCAGAGCCTGAAGAGGACAATGATTAATTTAAAGAAATGAGTCCCCGAGGGTGGCATTTTAGGTAGCACTGGAGGGAGAATAGCCCGGTCTCCTTTTGCAGGCGAGAACGGGTTTTGTAGTCAGACCAGAGTTCTTCCGGGGCTCCTAAGAATATCATTTAGTGGGGGTGAAAATGATTAGTGGATGCACTTTTAGCAGAAAGGCAATGAGTTGTTCAAAAAAAGACTTTCCTCTCCTCTTGTTAAGGAATTTCTTCTTGTCCTGTCAATCGTGTTTCTTAGGAGAGACTTGCGGTGGTGGCATTTTTATGGAAGCTGACCGCCAGGCTGAGCCCTGAGAGCTAGATTCTGAGAGCTAGCTGGGATTAACGGGAGAGACATAATTACAATCCAGAGGAAATTTCTTATTCGAGTTGTGTAAATGATGTTAGATTTCCATAGCACTTTCCCCCTTATTTATTTCTCAATTATGCAGTGCATTTCTTGGAGGAAATGGGATTATATTGCAATAAAAGAAATATATGCCCATCATAAGGATGGATTTCTCATTGTCATTAGCCATGGGAAAGGGATTTTCTAAGGCTGTTGTGAAGTCTCTCCCATGAGGCTCATGAAAAGGGGTTCTGGCATTGGCTGCTCTGGGAGCAGGGGAACTGGTGGGTCAGTTTGGTTTTCATCTTTTCTGGAAGCAGGAGCAGAAAGATCAGGGAGGCTAAAATCTTAAAATCTAAGTGCCTGCCAGTTTCTCCTCCTGCCCCAACTTTGTTCAGCCTTATTTGATTCAGGGATTTTCTCTCTCTAACCCTACTTCCTAGTAGAAGGCCACCTTTGACCTTCATGGTCGTTCCCATTTTCTCCATATTTCCTTCTCCAGATTTTGTTGGAGTGGCGCTATAGTGGCAAGAACGTGGGTCTGGGCTCAGGCATCCAAATAACCATTTGCATACGTTGGAAGAGGGCTCGCCATGGGCCAGGTTTTGTGTAGAGCATGTGACTCAGAAGAGTGTTCTATTATCATTCTAATGTGGGAGACAAAAATAAACCCAAAACAAAAATATAGATAATGTGCTCTCAGGTAGGGATAAGTGTGAGAAACAAAGCAGAATAAATGATGTGCAAATTGGCACTTCAAAGATAAGGTGTCAGGGAAGGCCTTTTTTAGCAGGTAATATCTGAACAGAGTCCTGAGTGAAGTGGTCAATAATGTCCTATAAAATGAAAGGGAAGGTTGGTGCCCAGTCCTGCGGTCGGAATGTCTCGGGAGTGTTTAAGAAATAGCATGGAGGCCAACATGACTGAGCTGAGAGAACCAGATGGAGAGCGGTCAGAGGTGCGACTGGGAAGGTAACTGGGGCCAGGCCATGGCGGGGCGGGGCTCATAGGACACAAAAGCATTTTGGATTTCATTCCAAACGACATGGGACTGGGACAGCCTTGAAGGGTTTTGAGGTGGGGAGTGGCAAGATTTGCCTTACGTTTCTAGAGGCATGGATGGGAGCAGGGAGGCAGTGAGGGGGCTATGGCCGCAGTCCAGGTGAGGGACCGTGTTGGCTTGGGCCAGGCGGGAGCAGTTAAGTGTTGACACATCTTGATACTGTGTCTGATCTGGCACTACACCTAACAAACTGTGACCTTGGCCAAGTCGTTTGGCTTCTTTGAACTTCAATTTCTTCTAAAAAAAAGTAAAGAAAGAATGAAGACACTTCCTTCATAATCAGTTGGTTCCCTCTAGGTCCTCATTAATGTAGTGACTTCGCAGTCCGCATTCTTTCTTCTGGGAAGGGGTCCCCTGAGAAGGAAATCCTACCACCAGTTTAAAGCCGTGGGTGCGGAGGCTTGAGTTAGTCCTCTTCACCAGTGGGTGGCCCGCAGTCATCCTGGTCCAGGCATGGTCCCTCTGTTGTTCACTTTTTTATTCTCCATTCCCTACTCCCATCCTCCTTTCCTTTCACCTTCAGCGGGTCATTCTAAAGTGTTCAATGTGTATGTTTCACAAAGGGCATATTGTTTTTGTGTGCATGTATTATGAATTTACCTCAATAGTGTTATATATTTCATTCTCTTTTTTATTTTACTGAGCTCTGCGATTTCCAGATCCATCTTTGTGGCCATGTACACACTCGATCCATTGCTACCAACTGCTAGCTAGTGCATGCACCACGATATGCATTCATTTTGATTTGCCTAGCTACTCTTCCAGGCCCCTGCAAACCTGTAATAACTCAACATCCTCATCCTTGTGCCCTTGGGCTGTATGAGAATTTCTTGGGATATATCAGAAGGAGCAGTGTAGCTGGGTCATAGGCATTTGTATATCTAATTTGACTAAGTGCTCACCGGTTGTTTCCAGAATGGCTGCACCACTGCCCCCAGCAGTACACGGAAATTTCCATACCCCACACGCCCTCCAGCACTTGGCATTACCCAGGTTTTGAATTTTAACACTCTAATAAGTATAAAGAAATGGCTCTTTGTTAATTAGCATTTCTCTGACTACTAATGAGTTTGAGCATCTCTTCATATGCTTATTAGCCTTTTGAGTTTCCTTTTCTATAAATCATATCCTTTGAACATTTTTAATTTCGGGTTGCTATCTCTATGTATTTTTGATTTATAGGAGTTTTTCGTACATCCTAAATAATGAATTTCTTGTTGGTATTAAATGCCACAAATGTTCTTTATTGTCATCTATTAACTCTTTCAAAAATATCTTTCATTGAATTGAAAAATGATTTTGATGTGATCAAATGCATATAAAAATCTTATAAGTTTTGCTATGTGGTTTGTGCTTTTGAAGTATTGTTTAGGAATTGTTTTCTCCTACCTCTATGTTACAGCAATAGCTCACATTTTATTCTGGTCATTTTAGATATTTATCTTACACATTTAGATCTTTTATCTATTTGGAATACAGTGATATTAGGTAGGAATTCAACTTTATTTTTCTGGTGTTCCTGTTTTATCAACAGTTATTAAACAATATTTTCTTTGATTTATAGCATTATGTTATCATATAAGTGGTACAATAATGGATCTGTCTTAGCTCTCTATTTCATAATCTGTTTGTAGAACAATACCAGACCGGTTTTATTACTATGACTTTATATTTTATTATATGATAGAACAAGTTTTTCCTCATGTCTCTTCTTTTTGAAGGTTATCCTTTTTAACTATAGGTTTTTATTTTTTCATAGAAATTATTGAGGTATAACTTGCATACATCAGAAGTTATATATAATTTTCAAAATTCATTTCATCGAATCTTATATCTTTACAAGTTTGTTACATGTAAAATTATATCTTAATAATTTATATGAAAGAATAAAAATCCAAAATTAGCTAAGGCAACATTAAATATAGAATATTTTTACCACTCCAGAAGCTTTCCTTTTGCCCTTCTGTCAATTCCTACCCCCACCATGATTATTTTCTGTTTACTATTATGATAGATAAGTTTTGTGTGACTTAGACCTTCATATAAATGGAATTAGCCCATATTCTCTTATATCTAGATTTTCTTTTTAGATTCATCACTGTTGTTGCAAGTTTTAGCATTTCATTCCTTTTATTGCTGAATAGATTTGTTCTTATATTTGCCTGTTGATAGACATGTAGATTGTTTGCAATTTTTGTATACTATGAAAAGGCCATTATAAACATTACTCTTGAAGTCTTTTTGTGGACAAAGTTTTTCATTTCTCTTTGGTAGATACCTAGGAGAAGGATTTCTGGGTCTTGGTGTAGGCTTACAGGTAACAATAAGACATTGTCAAACTGTTCTTCAAAACCATGGTAGCATTTCGCGTCCCACCAACAATGTCTGAGAGTTCTAGTTGCTCGACACCCTCACTAACACTACCATTATCAGTGTTTTAGATGGAAGCTATTCTAGTGAGCATGAGATGTATTTTATTGTGATTTTAATTTGCATTTCCCTAATGACTGTTAGTGTTGTGCACCTATACATGTGCTTGTTGGCTAATTTTTTTGTGCAGGGACCCTTCATGTCCTTTGCCCATTTTTTTCCTGGATTGTTTACCTTTTCATTATTGATTTGTAGGAGTTCTTAATCCCACCCCCCAACTTCAACCTGTTGAATAAGAGTCTTTTTTAGATAAATATATTGTGAATAATTTTCCAGTTTGTGGCTTGCCTTTTCACTTTCTTAATGGTGACTTTTAATCAGCAAAATTTTTTAATTTTGTGGAAGCTTAATTTATCAATTTTTAAAAAATTTTATGGTTAGTTCTTTGGTTCTTTTTGAGTCCTGATTAAGAAATCTTTACCCACTCATGGTCACAAAGATATCCTCCTGAGTTTTATTCAAGAAAGTTTATGATTCTAACTTTTATATATAGGTCTACAATCTCTCAAATTATAGTTTTATATGGATTGAGATAGATATTGAGACTCAATCCCCCTCCCCAAAGAGATATCAAGTTGTTATAGTACATTCTGTTAAAAAGACTTTATTTCCCCCAGTGAACTACTTTGGTGACTTGGTCAAAAATCAGTACGTGTGTGGGTATAGTTTGGATTTTCTCTTCTGTTCCATTGATCTATTTGTTTATTATATGCCAGTAACACACTGACTTGGTTGCTATAACTTTACAGTAAGTTTTAAAATCAGATAGTATAAGTTCTCCATTTTTGTTTTTATTTTTTCAAAATTGTTTTGGCTTTTTTAGGTCCCTTACATTTTTCATAAATATTTTAGAATAATCTTTTCAATTGAAAAAAAATTCTCCTGCGATTTTCATTAAGATTGCACTAAATTTGTAGGTCAAGTTAGAGAGAATAGACAATTTATCAATCTCGAATATTCTAATTCGCTAACATGGTATATTATCCCCTTATTTATGTCTTTAGTTTCTCCCAGAAATTTTGTATTTGATTTACTTGACACTATTATAGATGCCTTTCAAAATTTCATTTTACAATTGTTCACTCCTGATACATAAAAATACAATTAATTTTTTAATATTGGTCTCATATCCTGCAACTTTGCTAAAGTCACTTACTAACATTTGGAGATTCCAGTTTTTTTCATATATAAAATTGTGACTTTAAAATAAAGACATTTTTTCTGATTCCTTTCCAATTCTTAATGCATTTTTCTTGCATTTTTGAACTGAATAGGAGTTTTAGTGCGATGTTATACAGAAGTGGTGAGAGAAAAACCTTTGAACTGTTCCCAGTCTCAGGAAAAAGTGTTCAATATTTCACCATCAAATGATTTCATAGCTGTATGTTTTGCACAGATGCCTTATCAAGAAAGTCCCCTTCTGTGGTAGGCATAATAATGACCCCCTAAAGATGTCCAGGTCCTAATTCCAGGAACCTGCATATATGCGAATATGTTACATTATGTAGCAAAGGGGAATTAATACTGCTGATGGAATTAAAGTTGCTGGCCTTCTGACCTTAACATAACAGACTCTTCTGGATTATCTGGATGGGCCCAACGTAATCACAGGATCTCTCCAAAGGAAGGAGGAGGCAGAAGAAATGAGTCATAGAGGGGTATAACTGAAGAAAAATACCAGAGAGATCCAGCCTTTCTGGCTTTGATAACAGAGAGAGAGGGCTCTGAGCCAAGGAGGGTGGGTGACGTCTAGAAGCTGGAAAATACAAGCAAGAGAGTCTCCTCTGGGGCCTCCAGAAAGGAGCCCGGCCTTGCCAACGCCCGGATTTTGGTCCAGTGAGATCTAGTTTTGAATGTCTGCTGCCAAAACTATAAAGTAATGAAGTTGTGTGGTTTGAAGCTACTACATTCGCATTACTTGTTATTGCAGAAATAGGAAACTAATAACACCTTCGGTTTGTAGTTTGTTGAAAGGTGGTGTGTGTGTGTGTTTAAATAAGTGAGTTCTGGCTGTTTCCTTTCTTGACCATGCATCACATTATCTTGGTTGCTCTTTGTCTCATAATTTTAATAACTGTATTATAGACACAGTGTTAAAAAACAACAACAGTAAAGACTGGCATAAGTTATTCTATCCCCAGGATGAGGCATGCCCCTTCCCTCAGGCTGCTAGTGGAAGGGTGCGGGGGTGGGCTTAGTCAATCTAACCTCTAGTAGAGCTGAGTCTGGGACTTTCTTGCACCTTTAACTTGATTCAATTCACTACTGACTTTACATCTTTTGAGGGTGGAATCAAGACTTCACCTTCAATAGAGCTGGGGATCTAGGGATGAAGGCTCTGGATACCTCTCTGTCCTCTAAAGCTCAACTTCCAGCTCTCTGAGGCATGGGAGCATTCTCTGCTGGGAGTTTTCATTGGTCTCCACCCCTTTCCTATCTTTGTGCCTCAGGAGACCTCTCTTTGCCCTGTTCCCTGATCCAACTTTCGGAGGGTTCCTGCAATGCACCTGGTGAGGCTCACGGCACTTCAAACTGTTCTCAGCCTTCCCGTCCTGACCCCAGTGGACAGCAGTCACTGTTTGTGAAGGCCCAAAGTACCTCAGAAAGGATTCTTTCACGTCCCCTGTCTCCATGTAAAGTACAAAGTATGTTTAAAAAGTTTCTTTAAACCTCCTTTTGGGCACTGGCCAGTGGCTCTGTTGGTTGGAGTGTCATCCTGCCCCCAAAAGGGTTGTGGGTTCAATTCCCAGTTGGGGCACATATAGAGGTTGCAGGTTTGGTCCCCAGTCAGGGCACAGCAGGCAACCAGTTGATGTTTCTCTCTCACATCTCTCTCTCTCTCTCTCTCTCCTCTCTCTCTCTAAAAATCAATTAAAAAATCCTTTGATGAGGAGTAAAAAGAACAAAACAAAACTCAATTTGGAAAGTTTATTGTAATTTCCAAGAATTTACAGACTACTTTGAGCAGAATTAATGTTCTTATTATTCTGAGTTTTTACATTCATGACCTTGAAATAGGTCTCTCTATATAGATATATTTATTAGAATTGAAATCTTTACTCCCTAATAGGTCTTTTTTATTTTTAGATGTTTTATGGTTTTTCTTGATACTGCAAATCATATCTTTTTAAAAATTATATTTGCTAATTGGTTGTTACTGGTGTAAAGAAATAATATTGATTTTTGAGGTTGCCCTAAAATTCAACGATTTTGCAAATCTCTCCTATGCTGTTTGATTCTGCTAGTGTTTCTAGTTAGATGTTCATATTTCCAAATAGTGAGTAATTTTATCTTTTTTTCAAAGTCCTTTTACTGCTTTTTATTTTCCATTGGTCAGAACCTCAATGCTCTGCTGTCAGCAGCATATAATCATTTTTATAGCATCTGACACTTCCCTGCCCTTACTTCACGCCTTCACGACTTCACTGGCCACTGTGGAATTGAACCAGAAATTCACACCTGAACCATTCTAGGCCAATCAGATCTCCTCCAAGAATTTGGAACTGGAATTCAGAGTTGGTGGTCAGCCTCTCTTAGGCAGGTGAATTGGAAAATGTTGTAAAGGTTGGATAGGAGCAGTTTGGTCATTTGCACACACAAACCGAAAAGGAAATGAGCCTGTCAAAGGAAGCAGTAAGAGATGGTACAACCAGAGAGAGACAGAGACAGAGACCAACAGATACTTCTAAACACACAAAGAGAGAAAAAGGAGAGAAATAATCATGGAGGGGCAAGACCCAGGGAAAGCACATATTCATACACATAGCCACACATTCAGAGAGAACGAGAGAGCTATGCAGAGACAAATACAGACGTGGGGAAAATATGTAGAGACAAATACAAAAGACAAAGAGAAAGAGAGAAAGCCGGACAGACAGATCAGAGTCTGACTTGGTGAGGTCGTAGGTGTTCGTCAGATACAGAGGCAGAAAATCTGCGCTGGTTCATGGTCTGCAGCGCTGTGGCAGCTCCCCGGGGGGTCTGCCTGTTACTCCCGCCCTCAGGTTTGGTGAGATTCCTCTGAATCCTCGTAACAAACCCCACTTGAGTAAAGGAGCACTTGAGGGGCTTCTCCCTGACATTAAATGCATAACTCAGCCCGGAACTCTCCTCTGCACTCCAGATTTGCACAAACCTGACTTGTACTTAGAAAGTTAAAAGACATCACAAACCTGACCTTCCCAATTGGAGCTCTTGCTTGTCCCCTCTGGAACACAATGCCTCGCACCTTCCTGTGTTCCAGAAACCTAGGAGCCGCCTATGAATCCTCCTTTTTCCTCAACTCCTGTAGTCAGCAGTCCTTCATCTGATTACTTGTGTCTCTAATCTGTCCACATTCGTCCCTTTCCATGGTCTCTGTTCTGGTGTGATCTCCATTGTCTCCCACCTGGATCACCGAAGCAGCCTCTTAACTCGTCTTCTTGCTTTCACTTTGCCTCTTCCAACAATTATTTGTAGACAGCTGCCGGAAGGTTATCCTTAAAATTTAAATTGTCTGATAATATGCCCCTGCTTTTAAACCCTTTAACAGCTTTCCATTTCACTTTGCAAAAAATCCAGCACCTAACCATGGCTTAGCAGGCCTATATGACTTTCCCCTGCCCCATTCTGCTCTCATGTCACCCTCCTTCAGTGGCTGGGCTCCACCTCAACACCCCAAGCTCACACTGACATCAGGGCCTTTGCACATGTTGGGCTCTGCCTGCAAAAACACTTTACATGGCCAACTTCTCATTATTTAGGCCTCACCTTAAGTGTCACTTCCTCGAGGAGAATGGAGGGGCAACTTACTAGTGCAAGAACAGCTAAAGTAGACCCTGCCCCCCTTTTTTGTAGCTCGCACCTTGACGGGTTCCTGCGCAGCACTTTGTTATCTTAACCTTTACTGGTCTATTTACTTTGTGTGTGTGCATGTGTTTCTTTCTGCTCTCACTGCTTAAGAGCTCCATGAAGAGAGGGGCCATCTATTTTGATCCTATGCTCCTCATGAAGTGCCTGGGACACAGTAGTAGTACAATAGACATTTGATGAGTGAATGAGTGAAGGAAGAGAGGAAGGAGAAAAGAAATGAAGAAAGAAACCCTCACTAAGTTGGAAAGTGGAAAGATGAATAAAGGCTGAATGACAGTGACTGAAGTAAGCATCCTAATCTTATGGACATTATTGGTCCCAGCTGACACCTAGCACCAATCCTGTTACAGAAGGTCAGTTCCAGCAAGGCTTGGTCATGGGGGCAGTGGGCACAGTGCAAGGGGCAGCCAATGAGGAGTCCAGAAAACCTGCCTCCTGGCCCACCTGTGTGGCCAGGGCTCAGGTTCCTGTGGTTGACTGGGGGATGTTTCCAGTCTCTTCTAGGTCCCAGCCCTCACCAGTCTCTAAGGTGTCTTCAGGTCTGTGAGAACACACTCCATCTTTTTGGGATTATAGGCTAGGGAGACGGTGTTTGACACTCCAGCTTCCTCTATGCCGGGACTTCTCAAGGGAAGAAAAAGGTCTGATGGTGCTGATCCTGCCATCCCACCGAGACCCTAGGGCCTGGCTGCTCCTGCAACCTGCGTGGCCACAGGTGTGGTCATCTCCAGGGAATGTGCTAGAGCAGGGCATCTTGAATTAGAAGGCCGGTCAAGCTGACTCTGTTGGTTTTTATCTTTGACCTAGGAGAAGGGTGCAAAGAACATCGTGTTAATGTCTATAAATTGTGAAGTCATTATCTGGTTTCAGCCTCTTTCAATTTTACTTTACTTGCAGAAAGGAGCAGATCACATGTGATCAAGGACAATATTTTAGTCTTTTATGAAAAGATAAAGCTACACCCACTAGGTGTGGTGTGATTTCCCCCCTTCCCAATCTGTATTTGCCCGTGGGTGCTTTCCCTTCATTTAGGGTGCCCTCCCACATGTCTGGGAGTCCTGGGTCCTTGATGGCGGGAAGGTTCCAAGCACTAACAGGTGTGAATAATCTTATCCTTCTCTGAACCTCCAGACCACTTGCCCTCCAAGCTCCTGAGGTCCCACTGGCAAAGTAGGTACGTTTTAGGGTATCTCTTTGCCTCACAGTTGCCTCCTGTTTGGACAGAGTGTCACCCTGCCACCACAGGGGAGGTGTCCTAGAGCTGGTTACTCCGCATGCCATGTCTCCACGTATCCTCTCCCACAGCTGATTGAACCAGGCTGGACAGCTGACCCACGTCAGGCTGCCCGGGCTGTCTGTCCTGGGAGTTTTACTTCGAGCATGAGAGACATTGATTTCAAGCAGTATTTTGAGGTGTGGCTGGAACCAAGGCATGTGGGACAGCCGTGTCCTGTGCTGCAGAAAGGGTTGGCCAAGAAAGGGATGATGCCGAAATAAGGCAGCAGTAGCTGCTTCCGGGCTCTCATGCCAGCCCTTGGGGTGGCCTAGCTTGACTCAACTGGATACTCGTGCAGTATGTTTTAGTTACCTCATATTCCTCTTAATGTTAAGCTTCTGGAGGGCAGGAGTCTTACTCCACACATCTTTGTATCCTCATAGTGCCTAGTGCCGTGTGACATATGCATGAAGATTCAACTGCAAATTTATCAAATAAATGCACTCTTCGTGCTAGAAAATATATCAGGATGACCTTATTTATATTATCTATTAAAAAACCATATGCATCAATAACATTGTTCAACACACAGTGATTATTCTGAAAACTTCTTGGTATTTAAATACTGGATACTTAAGGAAGTTACTGTTTTAATGTAAACTCGGACAACCAGGTCTTGCAAGTAACGACTTTGCCTGAGTCATCTGCTCTGGAAACTTCAGTGGCTCCCATTACCTGCCTAATTTTGTTCAAAGTCCTGGAGCTGGCATTCAAGACCTCCCAGAATATGGTTCTAGGTTTCTTTCCATTCTAACTCCTCCCTCATCCTTCAGGCACATTAGATCACTCTCGAGTACTTCGTCCCCATTCACTCAGACCTCTTTGTACTACTTACAGTGCCCTCTCCTCATCTTTACTCCCAAAAAGCTGCTTTTTGGAGACTAGCTTAGAACCTAGCATCTCTTTATAAGGTCATTTCTGATCGATAACAATTCAATCCACTTTCTCTTCCTCCAGAACTTCTCAAAGCAGTGCGAGCAAAAGGCCACAATAGACAGGGAAATACACAGGCAGTGGTGTGAGCTCAAAGAACTGACAGGCAAGAGGTGATTC
Organism: Mormoops blainvillei; assembly: GCA_004026545.1. NCBI lineage: Eukaryota > Metazoa > Chordata > Mammalia > Chiroptera > Mormoopidae > Mormoops > Mormoops blainvillei. The sequence goes on along the minus strand of PVJD01004196.1, from coordinate 1,317 downwards.
AGATCACAAATAAAATCAGTCCATCAGTTAAATATCAGCAAACTCTTTCTGAGTACTTATTAGATGCAGATTTTTCTTAATCTTCCAATGACCACTTCCCCACAACTGCCAGCACAGGCGATTGGTATTTCCTCAATCCCTTGAAAAAGAATAGGAGGCTACAGCTTTAAGTAGCCCTTGCCGACCAGATTGAAGTCTATTCACTCATTCCTGTAGCTTAAGCACTGGAGACAGTGGGAACACCCAAAAGACACCCACCTCCCCCGCCAAGCCTGAGGATATCAGGAAGGACTGCGTGGAAAAGGCAAACTGAGTTAAATTTGAAAAATTATGGGTGAGCGTGTAAGGTGCCTTTGTGCTCCCTACCCCAGCCTGGGGAGGTGGCTGAATTTGGATGGTGCTCCCGCAGACCCCTTAGCAGACCAAAAACACCCCAGTGACACTTATGTGCATAGTTAACCCTTCTGCGCTTTGTTTGCTTGTCATTTATTTCTGGTGCTAATTCATATTTTCAGAAATAGCGTTTGCTAAAGGCAAGGGGCCACCGGACACAGCGTGGCAGTGGGTCAGGATCGGCATTCGCTGTTTTCTATGTTCAGCATCCGAAGGCACCTGGCAGCAGTCCGTCCTGCCTGGTTCGCGCCTGGTTCGCGCCTGCTGCACAAGCCTCATAGAAAACTCTATGGTACTCATTTTTCAGAAATCGAAGGTTTCCCTGCAGGTAACACACCAAGATTGACAGTCGCTTGGACAAAATTAGCCATTGGATTAGGAATCCAATGCATGACAATCTGTCTTCTTTCCTGAGAGATACTGTTGCACGAATCAGAGAATATAGCCTGGCTGTATAATCAACAATATTTCATTCTGGAAAGCATCTCAGAACTGGAGTGATAAAGCTATCGGAGCTGTGGATGGCATTTCCCGAGGTTTCTGAACAGCCACACTTTCTGACAGCTCCAGTGGTGTTTCCAAACACATCTGAGGATTTTTCAAGCCAGCTCTGTTCTTTATAACTGGAGTTGATAGAGCCAAGGTCACAGGGTTCGTTTCCACAGGGGACTGTTTCCTTCACTTACTACTGCTATTTCTTTTAAAAAAAATATGATTTACTTATTTTTAGAGAGAAGGGAAGGGAGGGAGAAAGAGACAGAGAGAAAGATTGATGTGAGAGACAGAAACATTGATCAGCCCTGTCCAGGGACCAAACCCACAACCCAGGTGTGCGCCCTGACCAGAAATCAAACCGGAATCAAACTAGTAACCTTTTGCTTTGAGGGACAATGCCCAACCAACTGAGCCACTCTGGTAAGGGGA
>PVJD01004195.1:0-142923 GCA_004026545.1 Mormoops blainvillei | reverse complement strand
GTTAATGAGGACGGGACTGTCCAGCCTGGACCAGTTACTTATTACTACCAGCCATTCAGGACTACTGACCTGAACTGGAAACACCACACCCCTCCGTTCTCGGAGAAGCCACAGGCCATGATCAAGCTCATAGACTCGATCTTCCAAACCCACCGGCCCACCTGGTTCGATTGTCGCCAACTCCTCCTGACCTTGTTTAACACTGAGGAGAGGAGAAAAATTCTAGAGGAGGCCGGGCGCTACTTTGAAATGCATGCCCCGGCAGGAACCCTATATCCCTCAGATTATGCGCGCTATGCTGCCCCCGAACAACAGCCCACTTGGGACCCAAACACTGAGCGAGGGCGGGCCGCCTTGGATCTGTATCGCCACTCCCTGTTACAGGGGATAAAGGCGGCAGCCAGGAGGCCCACTAATATGGCTAAGGTCGCCACTGTACACCAAAGGCCAGATGAGTGCCCCCGAGACTTCCTTGAGAGGCTGATGGAGGCATACCGAGTGCTTACTCCTTTTGACCCAGAGGCAGCTGAAAATCAGTGCATGGTAGCCATGGCCTTTGCCTCTCAATCGGCCACGGACATCAGGAGGAAGCTCCAAAAGCTTGAGGGCTTTGCAGGAATGACCTTAACTCAACTCCTAGTGGTCGCCAACAAAGTATATGAAAATTGAGATGAGGCAGCCGCAGCAGCCTGCCTACAGGACCAAAAAATGCAGGCCTCCCTGCTGGCTGCCGCACTAGGGAGGCCCACCCCCAGGGGTGACCCGATCAATAAACAGGGACACTTCAAGGTAGAGAAGGACCAGTGTGCCTATTATAAGGAGCACGGGCACTGGAAGCGAGACTGTCCAGCTCACAAGTGGCGCGAGGAGACGCCCGCCAGCCAGGCTATCCCACCACCACCAGCCCCCAACGTGTTGGCCCTCTCCGGGTTCAACCAAGACTAGGGGTGACCAGGCTCCATCACCCACGGTCCCCAGGATCCCATGGTCAGGGTCAAAGTTGGGGGCCAAGACATTGACTTTATGGTAGACACAGGAGCGGAGCACTCAGTAGTCACCGTCCCCAGTTGGGACCCGCCCCCGGGGAAAGAAGTCCTCGTGCAGGGAGCCACCGGACTCTCGGCTAGCCCCCAGAAATTTTGTGAGGCACTGAAGGTCAAATTTGGGGGCCACCAGATTTCCCATGAGTTCCTCTATCTACCAGACTGCCCCATCCCCCTACTAGGCCGAGATATCCTGACCAAGCTAGCAGCGCGGGTCACCTTCCGGCCAGAAGGGGCCTCCCTGGACCTCCCCACACCACGAACTATTGCCCTAGTGCTTCCACGGGAAGAAGAATATAGGTTCCACCAGGAAGACGGAGTGTGAGCCCAACACCACTTCTGGGCTAAATACTCTGGTGTCTGGGCAGAAGACAACCCGCCAGGGTTGGTCACGGAACGAGAGCCTGTATTAGTGGAACTCATGCCCGGGGCGACTACAAAGTAGCACAGGTACTGTTCAGGGAGATAATCCCACGGCGTGGGTTGCCCTTCAGTCTCCAAAGTGACAACGGGCCTGCCTTTACTGCAAAAATAATTCAGCTGCTAACCCAAGCCTTAAAACTAAGATTGAGGTTTCACATTGCCTACCGACCTCAAAGCTCGGGCAAAGTAGAATGAATGAACCGAACTCTAAAAGAGACTCTAGGAAAACTTTGTCAAGAGACTCTCCTACCCTGGCCAGATGTCCTGCCACTTGCCCTCTTCCGAGTTAGGTGCACCCTAAATTCATCAGGGTACACCCCATACGAGATCCTATATGGAAGGGCAACCCCTGTAACCCAAATCCCTACCGCAACTGACTTAACCACCTTAGGGGAGGCCCACCAAGCCTCCTACCTCAAAGCCCTAGGTCAAGAGTTAGAGTCAGGCAGGCCCACCTTGGGCAAGAAATAGTGCCAAGAGGGGGGCCAGCCCACTCCCATAGCCAGGGCAGTATGTTTGGATAAAAGACTGGAAAAAAGAGTCCCTCCAACCCAGATGGGTTGGGCCCTACCTAATATTGTTAACTACCCCCACCGCCTTAAAGGTTGCAGGTATCACTCCATGGGTCCATCACGCCAGGGCCAAGGCCACCGTTGACCCTGAGGAAACCAACTCAGGACTGTAGCAGGGACCAGGCCGAATCCCAGCCCTAAAGCTGCGAAGGACCTGCCAAGACGGGGAAGAGGAGTGGACCGTTGCCGAGCCAACGCTACCTGCCACCATCTCCAGCACTAGACCCCCAACAGGAGAGACTGAGTAATTTACCTGTAACCCCGCTCACCACAAAAATGCTTCCTGTAATTCTAGCCCTTCTTTCCCTCGTTCCCTACCTGGTGCAACCCACTACGTGGCAATATAATGAAACCATTGTTGTCCATGAATATAGAAAAGAAGGGAATTGGCTAACTATAGCCACCATAGGCACCAAAAAGTGCCAGGGGCTTTGCAAAGGGAGAATAGAAATCAAGATTCCGGGGGTAATGTTCCATAGCTTAACGGATGGTTCTGGTTTAGAGACCCCTTTATCTGTTTCTAGGAGGACCAGAAAGATCAGACCTGCAACCGGTGGCCAGAGACCTATGGGGGCTGTGCTTACCAAACTTGCCGGGTCCACAGGACAAACCCCTGGCCAAATGGCAAAGACCTTGTTATAACCCTAGACAAAGTGGAAGATAGTATTTGGGAAAAAGGGGTAAGGGGAAAAGTTTACGTAAGCATGGCCCACTCAGGACCAATAGGAGATATCATAGTTACCAAGAAAAAGGAACTATTTATTGGCCTCCACCAAGTAAAAACTATTCAGAGGACCGTTGAGCGGGTCGAGCCTCAAGTCTGCCAAACTGGAACCCCTTTCTCCTGGATAACCCTGATCCAGGAGGGGGCGGCCCCCCTCAACCTCAGTGCCCCAGGGAACTTCTCAGAATGCTTTCTCTGCGCTTCCCTGAGTAAACCCCTGCTCGTTGCAGTCCAGGTAAATGCCACCCCTCACAATAGCCCCAGCACCAGCCAAAAAGGACACTTGGGGCCCATCCAGGCCCCATTATACCAGTCACCAGAGAGGGAGTCCTACCCAAACAGTACCAGTTGGTGCAAAGGAGTAGGGGCACGAAACCTCGAGCCCCCACCAGGCCTATTCTTTTGGACCAATCTAACATTAGCTCCCAAAATAAACTGCTCAGACTCTCATGTCTACCTCCTCGTAGCCCTAGCACCCCAGCTACTAGCTTATCCGCCTGGAGAGCTGGAAGCAAAGTAAGTAAACTCCAGCCTCCACAAAAGGGCCGTATTTCTCCCAGTACTAGTAGGTCTAAGCTTTGCAGCTTCCATAACCAGTATCAGTGTCGGAGCGGCCGGACCAGCCACCAGTCTGCAACCTCGAGACACCCTCCGCCAAGAGGTACATGAGGCCCTGGGGTCGGTATTGGAGTTCATGGCCTCCCTGCAACGCCAGATCCTTTCCCTTGCTAGAGTAGCCCAGCAGAACCGCCGAGCATTAGACCTCCTTACCACAGACAAAGGAGGGACCTGCATATTTTTGGGAGAGGAGTGTTGTTATTTTGTCAATGAAAGTGGACTGGTTGAGGAAAATCTGCAACGTATAAACAATCTTAAAGACAGGTTGTGACTTAGCTCTGGGACGGGGGCCACGCCCTGGTGGCAGAACACCCTCCTCTCCTTCCTAACCCCTGTCCTGGGACCCTTAGTCATCCTCATACTAGTCATCACCATAGGGCCGTGGGCCATGAGAACAATAGTTAGTCAACTAGAGGGGGCGCTGGTGCGGAAAACTATCAGTCGCATCCTCATGCTCCAACAGCAACAGGAGCAGAGGACCCCACTTCTGGGTGCAGAGACAGATGAAAGCGCTGTCTAAGCACCCACAGGGGGGAATGTAGAGGGAATCAAGGCTGATACCAAAGATGAAATGCTAATTGCCCTGACTAATGCTGTAAACGCTTCTCTCCCACCTCTGTAAGCCCTTTCGTGCCAAATCTATACCACGCCTCCCGAGACCCTCCCCATTTGGCCCAACATAAAAGGAGTGAGGGACTATTGTTCTGGGCTCAGAATTTGGAGCCTGTCTCCTCTGGGCCCGTGCATGAAAATAAAAATCGTGCTCCTAAACCCCTCGGTGTCTGGTCATTTCATTTTCTGTAACAGAGGGGAAGCCAACTGCATAGCTCTATGGGACTGAGTGAGTGAGTGCCGGGTTCAGCTGCTTGCGGCTGGATACCCGATCTGGGACTCCACGCTGACTGACTACAGAGTCTGAGTGGGCCCTAACCTGCGGTTCCTTGGCGCCGTCATATGGCGTAACGGCTGAATAACCCGGACTCTACACGGGCAGCCTTAGCTAAGACAGGCCCAAGTTTCTCGCGAGAGAGAGGCCAGGTGGGCATCTGAATGGTCTCCGGCTGGAGGCACCCCAACCTTTGTCTGTCTACCCCGGAAAGGGGGTAAACATTGGAGGTGAGCAATCCACCCACACTGTCCTAGACCGTATGGTTAGAAACTTTAGATTTAAGGCTGATTACAGCATTGATCCCCGCCATGAATCCAGACACCCTAGTCAGCCTCTGTGAATTAGAATGGTCCACAGTTGGCATAGGGTGGCACCCAGAAGGCACACTAGATTTAGGAGCCATTAGTGCAGTCCACACCAAAGTAACAGAGAGACCAGGACACCCAGACCAGTACCCGTACATAGATCGATGGCAGGAACAGGCTAAGCAAATGCCAGCATGGTTCCGTGATTATGCAAAGAATCTGCAGAGAAAGAAAGTCACAGCAGAGAATGTACCCCAAGGCCAAACACAGGCCAGATGGCCACCGAATCTTAAATGTGGAAGGTCATGTGTTCTGATCGCCCAGCCTGCCGGTATGTGGAAACACCCTATTTACTAGGGAACGCCTGGTGTTCACACATCTGCCTCCATATGTCCCAGGACCGCCAAGTCTGGAACCCAGCCAGGAGACTCCTCCTCCCTCCATTTCTCCCCACACCACCCCAGAGGAGGGTGACAGCCCCGACAGTCCAGTCGCCAGGAGGTTGCACTCCACCAGGACTGCCATTCAGATGCCACTACGGGAGACACAGGGCCCGCTACAAGTAGGACCAGATGGGACATTACAGCCAGGGCAACCAATCGTCGACTACCAACCTTTCTCCACCACCGACCTACTGAATTAGAAGCATCACACCCCATCATACACAGAGAAACCTCAGGCCCTTATCGACCTCATGGAGTCTATCATGCAAACACACTGGCCCACCTGGTATGACTGTCGACAACTTCTCCTCACCCCGTTTAATATGGAGGAATGACAGAGAATGCTGCAGGAGACCCGGAAGCATCTTCAAAACATGGCCCCAGTAGGCAGGCTAGATCCAGAGGCCTGGACACAAGGGGCAGCTCCAGAAACCCAGCCAGAGTGGGATCATAACACAGGAGAAGGCTGAGCAGCTCTCCAGAGGTACCGGGAAGCCCTACTACACGGTGTGCGAGAAGGGGCTTGGAGATCTACTAACATGTCCAAAACTGCCACTGTCCCAGAGGCTAGATGAGTGCTTGGGGGACTTTTATGAGCGCCTTTGTGAGACATACCGGATCTACACACCATTTGACCCCGAGAGCCCGGACAACCAGAGTATGGTAAATACTGCCTTTGTCACCCAAGCGGCCCCAGACATTTGGAAGAAATTGCAAATGTTAAAGGGATTTGCTGGAATGAACATTAGCCAACTGATACAGGTTGCAAACAAAGAGTGCAATAACAGGGAGGAGACTGCCGAGAGGGAGGCTAAGAAACGGATGAGGGAGAAGGCCGCCCTCTTGGCAGCGGCACTAGGACTATCGCCCCCTCCCAACAGAGGGGCCCCCCACTTCCAAAAGGAGGGAGAAGGAACCCCCGGCCTCTCAACTGAGACCAGTGTGCCTGGACAAGGATTCCCCAGGGATTCAAGAACTCACCCACCCTTTTTGGGGAGGACCTCGCCAAGGACCTAGAGGTGTTCCCAATGCAAGGAGGGGAGCACGTTCTCTAATACGTAGACAACCTCCTAGTGGCAGCCCCGACCAAGGAATCCGGCTGCTGGGAAGGCACCTGCAACCTCATAAAACTGCTCTCAGAAGCAGGCTACGAGGCATCCTGGAGGAAATGTCAAATCTGTCGGCAACAAGTCAAATACCTCGGATTTATTATCACCCAAGGGAAATGGCAGCTAGGAGCCGAGGGAAAGGAGGTCATCCTCTCCTTATGTACTCCCACCGCACAGGGAAAGCTGAGAGAATTCCTTGGGGTTGCCGGGTTCTGCTGCATTGGGATCCCTGGCTATTCAGTCTCGGTGAAACGGCTGTCCCAAGCCCTGGTGGGCGTGGTCTCAGAACCACTCCGCTGGGGACTGGAGCAGGAGGATGCCTTCAAGATCATCAAAACCTGGTTGGGGCAGGCCCCAGCCCTGGGGACTACCAGATGTAACCAAAGAATTCAACCTATTCATCCATGAGAAGGATAAGGTTGCCCTAGGAATACTAACCCAAACTGGGGCTCTGGCAGCGACTGGTGGCATATCTATCAAAGCAATTAGATTCGGTGGTGGCTGGGTGGCCTCCGTGCCTGCGCACCATAACTGATACTGTAGCCCTCCTGCAGGAAGCTGACAGGCTGACCGGGGGCCAGAACATCAAAATTTATGTGCCTCATGCCGTCACCAGCTTCCTGGGTGGTCATGGACACAAATGGCTCTCTAGTCCCAGGCTCACGCAATATCAAGGCCTCCTGTGCAAAAATCCAAGAGTGACTATAGAGACAGTGTGGAAACAAAATCGTGCCACCTTTCTCCCAGCGGACAAGGGGGAACCCGAACATGACTGCAAGGAGGTCACTGAGGTGGTCTACGCAAGCTGGCCTGACCTATGGGACCAGTCACTTGCCAGCCCAGATATAACTCTCTTCACAGATGGTAGTAGCTATGTGAAAGACAGAATCCATCACGTAGGGTAAGCGGTTGTAAGCCCCGACCGAATCCATGAGGCAGTGGCCCTGCCATCATGATGGTCAGCACAGCGAGCAGAACTGTGGGCACTCATTCGAGCCCTAAAACTAGCAGAGGGAAAGATAGCTAATATATATACGGACTCTCAATATGCTTTTGTTACCTTACATGTCCATGGGGCAATCTACAAGGAAAGAGGACTCCTTACCACAGGAGGTAGAGAAATAAAGAATAAAGGAGAAATCCTACAACTGTTAGAGGCAGTATAGTATGGGCACCTAGGGCAATAGCAGTAATACATTGCAAAGGGCACGGGAAGGGATACAAGAAACCATACAAGGAAATCAAAAGGCAGATGAGGCTGCCAAGCATGAGGCTAGGGGAGAAATAGAAGTAAAAACACCCCCTACTCAGGCACTTCCTCTGCTGAAGCAGGACCTCCAGGGGCTCACGTGTACCCCCAAAGAAGTCATGTGGGCCAAGAAAGAGAAACATCAAGGAACCTCAAACAGCCTCTGGCAACTCCCAGATGGAAGGTTATATGTTCCACGGGGGCCAGCACATAAACTAGTACAGGAATGCCACCAACTCACGCACCTAGGGAAAACGGCCCTGGCAGCACTACTCACTAAGTACTATTATATTGCCAGACTACCAAGTATATGTGCCTCAGTCTGTGCTAGGTGCCCTACATGCGCTCAAAACAACCCCCAACAAGGACCAAAGGGCCCCCCCGGGAGTTCAGCTGTCTGGTACAGCACCTTTTGAAGACCTGCAAGTAGATTTCACTGAGGTCAAGCCAAGCCGAGGATATAAATACCTACTGGTATTCATCTGCACGTTTTCAGGCTGGGTAGAAGCATACCCGACTCGTGCAGAAAAGAGCTGGGAAGTCACCAGAGCTCTACTCAAAGACATTATTCCTCGGTATGGACTCCCCCTTTCGATTGGGAGTGACAATGGGCTGGCCTTTGTTGCCAAGGTGGTACAGGACCTCAGTCATCAGTTACAGATAAAGTGGAACCTCCACGCTGCTTACAGACCCCAAAGCTCAGGATAAGTTGAGCACATGAACCTAACTCTGAAAACCACGCTGGACAAATTTTGTCAGGAGACTGGGCTCCACTGGGTAGATTTGTTGCCCCTAGCCTTACTCCGAGTTCAAAACGCCCCTAACCAGACAAGTTATACCCCTTTTGAGCTCCTCTTTGGGGGCCCCCCGCCAATGCTACCACTAGGAAGGACCCCAGAATAGCCAGAAAGATGTAACAAGGAGCCTTTCTGCAAAAGCTAGGGGAAACACTAGCTCAGATACATAAGGCAGCCCTCAGCAGAGAACCTGTTCTCCTAGCAACCCCAGTGCACCCCTTCTGCCCAGGCGACCAAGTATAGGTAAAACACTGGAAAAAAGCTGCTCCAGCCCACCTGGATGGGGTCTTACCCTGTCATTTTAACCACCCCAACTGCCCTTAAAGTTGCAGGTCTCACTCTGTGGGTTCACCACAGCCAAGTCAAGTGAGCGGCCCTAACTGGCAAGCCTGAAGAGCGATGGAAGGCCGAGCCTGACTCCAGACACCCGCTCCGGCTCAGACTGCATTGGACCCAGACCAAGGGCGGCGAGTGATGGGAGAGTGTTCCTGGCGGACCCTCGCACCCATCGCCCTAGCAGCAACCGTGTTGGGAGCCAGACTGATAGCTGTTACTCCCACGGACTGGACACTCAGCCAACGATTGGCCCTCGGACTAGCATACCTAAGCCTTGCAGTGACCTTTGGGTGTTTGTGCTGTCCCTTGTTCTAGCCCAACATGCAGCTGCAACTCCTAGGGGGCATAGTTATATTACTGTGGGGCACAACCTACACTCACCCCACCTGCTCCTGCAGTCAACCCCCACAGAGAATAAGGATGGGCGGGTTTCCCTATAGCTACTGGGATGCCCCTGCCTCTCCTTCTTATCACACACCTTGGTACCCGCAGGTTGCTACAAGCAGACCACCCTCTGCACCTGGAATAAACACACTTACTGGACAGGTAGGCTGCAATATGGCAGAGAAATATATGGGACTACACCAAAATGCAACCACATAGGACAAAGCGGAACCCAGGCATGTTGGTCGTATTACCCCCAAATAGGAACCTCAGATGGGGACGGGGTGCAGGACCAAGCCTGGGAAAGTCATCTAGAAAAGATAAGGAAAAGGTTAGTGAGTCCCAAGCCCCAGAAAATTTATAAAAGGGCTTAACTTGACTAAGGTTGCAGAAGCAACACGGAGGTTCCGTCCAACCGAACCAATTAAGCACGTAGTCCAGGTGGTTTATTCAGTTTATCAGAACACTACCAAGCCCGCCTCCGACTGCTAGGTATACTTGCCCCTTATGCGACAGACACTTATCGGGGTACCAACCCCAGCTGATTGGAAGACAAGCAGGGGTATAGGGAACAGTACCACCCTCCTCAGCCCCATAGCCAAGGAAGTAAAGCTCTTAGAAACAGGAGCCAGCCTAACCTGCATATCCCCACTAGGAGGCCACCCAGTGCCCCTGGTGGTAGGATCGGTTCCTGGAGGGATATGCCATGAAAATGAAACCCTATGAAATAACGAACTTACCTATAATACCTCAGGCATTTTTTTTCTTATGTGGCTCGGTGACTTACAGATGTCTGCAGGCCAACTGGACTAGGCTATCTATGAGTATTTTTGACTCCGGATATTAACATCTATACAAATGGTGAGGTACTTAATTTCCTCCTTCCCCAAGGGTGAAGGAAACGAGCAGCCCTTGCCGCAGCTTTCATAGGCATTGGAGTCACCACCGGGGTCGGAACCGGCGTCAGTGGTTTGGAACCTCATTAGGAGAGTACTACAAATTATCCCAGAGAATAAGCAATGACATGGAGCAAGTGGCAGACATGCTTATGACTCTACAAAATCAGATCAAATCCGTAGCCAAGGTCACCCTAACAGAACCGAAGAGCACTAGATCTTCTAACAGCAGAAAAGGTGGGGGAGTACCTGAATGTTTCTTGGGGAAGAATATTGTTATTTTGTTAATCAGGCATTGTCATGAAAAAGGTGAAAGAATTCAGAGAGCGCATCCAAAAGGCCCAGGAAGGATTAAACAATCCTTGGCTGTGGGAGCTAAGGCCATGGGCACAAAGGCTATTTCCCCTAGTCGGACCACTCCTAGTAATCACAGTCTGCATAACTATGGGCCCCTGTGTGATAAGGACCCTAGTTCAGTCAACAGAGGCCACGATCACCCGCAAAACTACCGCATGCATACTGGCCCTACAAGGATATCTAGCCACAGGCACAAGTAAGGAATACGTAATGTCAGAAAAGCAGGATGATGCCTATGATGATGCCACATAACATAGGCATCAAGGGGGGGAATGTAGAGGGAAATCAAGGGTGAGATGCCATTTTGCCCTAACTAATGCTGTAAATACTTCTCTTCCGTTTCTGTAAACCACTTCATGCCAAACCTGTGCCCCGCCTCCCAAGACCCTCCCCTTTTGGCGCAACATAAAAGGAATGTGGAGTTCTTGTTCTGGCCCAGGCTTTGAGAGAATACTCCACTGGGCCCGCATGCGTAAATAAACTTTCCCTTCGCTACTCCCAGCGCCACGTGAGTCTTTTCCAGTCTCTGCCGCAACAAGGGAAGGTAGGGAATTGTTTCGCTAACAGTATCTGAGCTCCCCCCGCACTCCCTGCCAGACGGGTCCACATTCAGTAACAACAGGATGGACAGTGACATGAGCAAATAAAAGGATATAATCAAAATTCGAACTGAGTATTCTGGTTCTATCTCAATTACTCTAAAAATTATGACTATACTGTTTCTGCCCAAAAATCTAATTCAAAACTCTAGGATGTTATAATTTGCATTTTTAAAATATAATCTTACATGGAATCACTTGCTCTAGAGCACAGTTATGAGGGTGGGAACAGTATTAAAACAGCAGAATTAAAAACGCTTCCATTTTATTTTCTACAGCATTGGCTTTTGCAAGAAAAATCTGCATATGAGTGAACTGCATTCTGATTTGGTTTTGTGCTTTTATAAACATGTTAGACAAAGAAATGTCTACTTTCCAGGTCACAGATTATGTTGTAGAGTACATTATATAGCAAACAAAACAATGAAGTCATACACAGTTTAATTTCACTATTTAAAACTTTTCAAGTTATAGGGAGGGAAACATGTATTATGCATAGCCATGAGTTTAATGATTTAAAACGTTTCATTTATTGGGTGGGGGGGACATTTTTTTCTCTGTTGCTGATATTATATATTTAAAGTTCTTTTTATTTGTTTGCTTCTATGATGGGATTTTGTGATGTAACTCTGAAAAATGTAGACTTTGTGGAGATCAAGCTCTAGTATTAGGAAAACAATAAGATTATAAAGAGAGATTCAACTTCAAGACACAGAAGAAATAATACAGGGAACTTTAATAATGAAGAATGCCATCTATTTGGTCTAATCGGATATCAGATTTGGTTTTATTTTCTGTGATAGAAAGCCTCTCTCCTTCGGTTTGTGAGACTAGATGCAGAGCCCTTGTAGGTTGCTGTCACCTTGTCCCATGAAGGAGACCAGCCAGAGGACTCCCTGGTAGAAGAAGAACCAAATATGAGTGAAGTTACACAACCAAGAGGAAAATCTGATAGCATCATAAGCCTCTTGTACAAATACTGTGCCCTTTCTCTGAACTGTCTGGATGTATGAAAGTCAGTAACATTTTTTGCAGCATTTAATCCAGTTTAAATTGTATTTTCCCTTAATTTACCATAGAGAATCCTAACTGATGAGCCTGAAACAGAAGAAAGTCAAGTTTATGAGCAAAAACAGTATCCAATAGACCAAGTAGATATTAACAAACCAAAGAGAAAAGAAACAGAGCCAAATTTGCATGTGAGTATAAATAATTTGACTAGTGTTTTCTCTGTGATGCTCTAACAGAAGGACACATTAAATACATTTGCAAATAAGTAGTAGTGGGGCGCAAATAAAGAAGTGTTTGCAAATGGGTCAAATGCTTGCTAGAGGAAGTGATTGAAACATCATCACCAAGGGAGGCTAAGTAGAAAAATCATGTGTTCCTTTGAAACAGTAAAGCTTGGTTCATTGAGGATTTGTGCCAAACCAGCTGCTGTGTCATTGTGTTTTCTTTAAAGTGATTATAAAGGATGCAAAAGGGTAAATGTGAATATTGATAATTGAATGGAAAAGTGAAAAAATATAAAAAGACATAATGGAAGCTTAGTTACTCAGAGAGCAGAGAATATATATACATGATGATGATGGTAACAAAAATATCTTGAATTTAAAGTTCTTATGACCCCAACTGCTGTAGCTCAGTGTATTGAGCACTGGCCTGTGAACCAAGTGGTCACTGGTTCGATTCCCCACTCGGGGCACATGCTTGGGTTGTGGGCCAGGTCTCCTGTAGGGGGTGTGAGAGAGGCAACCACACACTGATGATTCCCTCTCTCCCTCCCCCTCTGTCTAAAAATAAAAAATAAATAAAATCTTTAAAAAAGGATTTAAACAAATGTATAAAGTTCTTATGAGACATCTGTGTGCCAAATTCTGATGGACAATAAGAAGGTTGCTTTCTGATTCCTAGTAAGAGGACACATATTTAAAGAGGATCAACACTGGGATGATTTTTGATACAGTATAGATAATTCAGAAGGCCTATGGAGAGTGAGAAGATGGAGAGAAGAGCAGTGCTGGAAATAAAACCTTGGTAAATAACTATTGGACTGTAAGGTGAACAAGTAAAACCTTTAAAGAGAATGAAGAGAAAAAGAAAAAAGAAGAGTTGGTAAAACTCAGTTAAGAAAGTCAGATGTCGAATATTCTAAATATAAGTGAGGTAAGAAGAGAGCAGGAGAGGACAGAATGGGTTCATTAATTACTTGGATATTGGTACACATCTGACAGCAGTTTCAGTATAGCGATAATGAATAGAACGGTCTTAGGTGTGCACATGACAATGAAAGAACAGACCATTAAAGCAGCAGCACCCGGTGCAGCTGTGCTCTCCCAAACTGTGGGAATGATAAGATGACATAAACTAACCAAGACAGTGTAAATGGGGCACTACATTTCAGAGGAATAAATTAAACACAGTGGTGATGCTTATAGGCAGAAAGGTAGGAATAAAGGAAGGAAAGACTGAAGAAATAGAAGGACTGATTAGTACATTCTGGAGAGGGGACAGGATTGAAGTAAGATGCAAAAGGACGCAAAACAGGCGCTGATCATAATAGCATAATCAGCATCCAAAATGACATTTGCAAATAACACCACCACCACCAACAAAAATAAACTTTTATGTTCCTTTTTCTTTTCCTTGTGGAAGACTACAACTATAGGTAATAATAGAGAAATATTTTATTCTGTAATATTATATAAGCACAGGCCTTGGCTTTGAAAAAATTGAACTCAAATTTAAAAGTCAATGGCATCTTTATAATGCCACTTTTAAAATTTTATGTTAACACTTGTCTTAAATATGTATCAAGCAACAAATCATTGATTAGTGTGATATTTAGAGATAGTTTTATAGATACAACTAAAAATATTGTGAAGGACTCATTCATCAATTTTAATAAACATTTTAATATTTTGCTGAACTATGTGCCAAATTATGGATATTGCAAAGTTTATGCAATCTGAGTAAACATACTGTTGATATTCAGATTATTAACTATTTTTTCTCAGAAACTTTTATTCAACAAGGCCTGGATGTGGAGAAAAGGGAACCTTCATTCACTCTTGGTAGGAATGCTGGCTGGTATGACCACTGTGGAAAACAGTATGGAATTACCTCAAAGAATTAAAAATGGAACTGCCTTTTGACCGAGGAATTCCACTGCTGGGAATATGCCCTAAGAACCCTGAAACACCAATTCAAAAGAACTTAGGCACCCCAATGAACATAGTAGAATAATTTACAATAGCCAAGTGCTGGAAACAACCTCAGAGCCTATGAGTAAATAAGTAGATTAAAAAACTGGTACATTTGCATAGTGGAATACTACACAGCAAAAAGAGGGAACAAACTCCTTCCTTTTGCGACAGCCTGGATGGAACTAGACAGTATTATGCTAAGTGAAATAAGCCAGTTTATGAAAGAAAAATACCCTGTGATTTCACTTACAAGAGGAATCTAATGAACAAAGTAAACTAATAAGCAAAATAGAACCAGAGACTTTGAAACATGGAACAGACTGACAGTGGCTAGAGGGGAGGAGGGAGGGAGATAATAGTGGAAAGAAGGGGAAGGGACTAGGCAAAGAACATGTATGAGTGACACTCAGACATGGACAATGGTGTGGGGACTGACTGTGGGGGGTGGGCTAGGTGGTGGAGGCCAAAGGGAGGGAAATTGGGACAACTGTAACAAAATAACAAAAAATAAAATATAAAGTTTTCAACGTCTTGAATCTAATTTTAATTCTGATATTGCCTTAATGTAAATCTAAATACAATTTTTACAAATTTCTATAATATAATGAAATGCAGAATACAATGTACTTGAGGAATTGAAACTTGAAGTGATACTTTGAAATATCAATTGTTAATTAAAGTGACAAACTGTGCAGACTAGGTGATTTGTTAATTTACTATGTGCTTTTAATTTTAAATCTGTAATTGTGGTTCCACATCTGCTAATAAAGATATAAGAAAACAGTTGTTTCAGTCACACTTGCAGGGGTGTTAAATCCCCTGCGCATGAGAAGTCTGATTTTCCAGATTCTAATATGTGTCAGTATTGATTGTCCTGAAGGGAAGGCAGCTTTCCCATTTTCTAATCATGCTTGTAAATCTATAAAGATTTAAATATCTTCTAAATTAGGCACTATTGGTTTCCTTAGCATTTTCATTTCCAGTGACTAATGAATGCCAAGAATAGGGAGATTATTTCCAGGTAATTACTGAAAGTAAACTGATTTATGAGGCCATAAGTTATAACACAGAAATGCAATGGGTAGTAGAGGATTTCTACCGTTCTATGAGTTTAGAAAGTTCTTTACCAGAAAATCAATGAAATTTTGCAGACTTGCAGTGCTATTGAAATCTGAGTTCTCTGTTGCTATGTAAATAATGTATCAGATATCATAAAATTATCTCTCAGATAACGTGTAGAACCAACAGATTATTTTACATAGTTTTGAATAAATACATACAGGATAAGGATTAATAATTAGAGTACAGTTCTGAATTCTATTGTTCCTCTGATCACTAAATTGTCTTTGTAATGAGCTCCCAGGGAGTGCCAGCAACAGCCACTGTCTACTTTTCTCTAGTCCCAGCTATGCACAGGCTATCTGACTGTTATAAGCAGTCTTTCTGCAGCAAGAAGCAATGTATCTTCAATGACTCTAATCTTAATTGAATTATTTGCCTTGATTACCTCTCATGTGAAGCATAGAGTTTTAGTTTTTTAGGAGGATGTGCATCTTTGCTCAGGTCTTTCATCATGTCTGTCCTCATAGACAGATGATGGAACAGACTGATTACTTTATCAAACTTAAAATCTTACTGGTAAATTGGGAAGGGGAATGTTTTCTACTTTCCTAACTCATAAAATAATGTCAGTCTCGTAAAAATATTCTAAAATGATGGTTGGTGAATGAAGACAATTTTGCCTTGTTGCATGAAAAAGAGAGTCAGTTATAAATAGCATGGCAAAGTTTCTTGGACTCAAAAAGCAAAATTGAGTGTTGTTTATCAAAATAAAGACAAATATAATTAATCCATTTAAAGATGATTTGATTCAATTGTTATGTAAGTCAATCTGACTATTGTGCATAATATGGTAGAGGCTACCGAAAATTTGCATCTCCAATTCTAAAGCCAATCTTTTACTCAACGTGTAACTACTTATAATCTACTATGATTCTTAAAGGTCAAAGAATAGCAGAATGGTTGCCTCTACTTTAGAATAGCATAATAGTAATCAAAAAATTAAATATATATGTAAACAAAAGGTGTACTTGTTCATACAAGTTTGAGAAGTGCTTCATATTCAGATGTGATGTGTCCACCCTAGTTCTTAAAGATCTCATAAACTAAACTAAGGATTTGGTCATTAAACTTATGATGTGGCTATAAAATAAAGAGCAGCATGAAGAGTTATTGCAGGAAAACCAGATGCCAAGAGGTTGTAGCAGTTGTTCAAGTGAGAAAACTCAGGGGTTTAGACTAGAGTAATGGCATCAAGGTGAAAATAAAGTGGAAAAGTTTCAGAAATGTTTAGGAGATGAAATTGACATTCATTAGAATGCAAGGTCATTTTTATTACTCTACCAAGAACACTGGCTTCACATACATTTTTAATAAATCAATGAAAAGGCAATTAGGTGATTGAGGGGATGTATATGATGGAAAAGAAGGCATGGAAAATAAAGTCTGGCTTGAATAACTATCTATAAATCTGCAGCATTTACTAAAATAGGGGAAAATGTTAGTTTGCCACTAGGTGGGAGTCATGGTTGAATGTTCTAGTATTACTCATTTAATTTTTTACTCCTTGGCTGATGGTTCTTCTTTATTTCAAGTCCTAAAACTACTTCTCATTACAAACATGATCAAAGAACATTCCTCTAGTTGACATCGTTAGCCTAAAAGCTTCTACATAGCAAAATAAGTAACAAAATGAAAAGGCTTCCTACAGAGTGGCAGAAATTTTCTGCAAACCATATATTGAATAAGAGGTTAATA
The DNA here is from genome assembly GCA_004026545.1 of Mormoops blainvillei. Classification (NCBI taxonomy): domain Eukaryota; kingdom Metazoa; phylum Chordata; class Mammalia; order Chiroptera; family Mormoopidae; genus Mormoops; species Mormoops blainvillei. The sequence goes on along the minus strand of PVJD01004195.1, from coordinate 126,156 downwards.
TTCAAAATATATCAGGATCTCAGATAACACACTAAAAACAATAATAAAAAGTTCAATTAAAAAAAAGACAGAGAGCCCTGGCTGTCATGACTGTTTGTTGGGCGTCATCCCGCAAAGCAAAAGGTCAGTGCACATGCCTGGCTTGTGGGCCAGGTACCAGGTTGCAAGCATGCAAGAGGCAGTCAATAGATGTTTCTCTTACACACTGATGTTCTGTCCCTCTTTTTCTTCCTCCCTTCCCCTCTCTCTAAAAATAAATAAGTAAAATAAATGGACAGAGAAACTAAATAGACATTTTTCCAAAAAAGACATTCAAATGACCAATTAGGTACATGCAAAAATGCTCAGTTTCACTAATGATCAAGGAAATGCAGATCAAATCACAGTAAGATATCACTTCACACTTGTGAAAATGGCTATCCTCAAAGAGACAAATAACAAGAGTTGGAAAGCATTTAAAGGGAACTCTTGTGTATTGTTGGTAGGGGTGGAAATTTGTTCAACCGCCATAGAAAACAATTTGGAATTTCCTCAAAAAATTAAAAATCTACCATAATAGCCAGCAATTCCAGTTCTGAGGATGTGCACAAAGGAAATGAACACAGGATATAAAACTGATATATTTACTCCCAATTTTACTGTAGCAGCATTCACAATAAACAAGGTATGGAAAGGACCTCAGTTCCTATCAATAGATAAATGAATAATGAAAATGTGGTGGGTATATATATTCAGCCATGAGAAATAAAGATATCCTACCATTTGCAACAAACTATTGATGAATTTTCAAGTCCTTACGCTAAGTGAGATAAGTCAGACAGAGCAAGACAAATTCTGCATGATACCACATATATGTGAAATCTAAAAAATGTCAAATTCATGAAAATAAAGAGTAAAATAGTGGTCACCAGAGGACAAGGATGTAGGGGATAAGACAAATGTTTTTAAAATGAGGAAAACTTGCAATGAGTAGTAATAAGCCCTAGAGATTTAATACATAGTATAGTCAATACAGACAAGAATAATGTATTGTTATCAAATTTGTTAAGAAGCTAGAAATTAATTATTACAGCCAGGAAAAAGAAAGAGTAGGTATGTAATATGATAAGGATGTTAATTATCACTACAATGGCAATCATATTACAACATTTAAATGTATCATCTTTTCATGTTATACATCTTAAATTTATATATTATATGTCAAATATATTTCAATTAACAATACAGAGGAAGGAAGGAAGGAAGGAAGGAAGGAAGGAAGGAAGGAAGGAAGGAAGAAAAGAAAAGTGCCAATTATCTGGCGTCTGCTAGTATCTTCATCTCATGTTTTTCTGTCTTCCACTTTTTTAGAAAAACTACTATATGATAAACATCTACATATTTTCAGAATCTCTCTAGTTTCTCTAAAAAGCTTCTTCTCTGTTTCCCAGTAACAACTAGTAAATTTTCTCCCCTGTATTTTCTAACGACCTTCATGAATATGATTTAGAGTTCCTGTCAAAGCATGATTTCATAACATAATTGTTCTTTAGACTGATTAAATAACTAGAGAAAAACAGATAGCCATGCTACCTAATCTTATTTGAAATTCTCTCTAAACCTTAAGGAAAGTCCTTTTTCTATTTTCTCCTACTCTTTTAAGTGACTATTCTGTACCTTTTCCTGCTCTTTTCAAACAGTTTTCATCTCCTCTCTCAGACTCACATTTAGCTGATGTCATTTGTTAAGAAACGAAGTCTAATCACCTGTCCTCATATCTATGTACCCAATAACATTTATTTTTTTACTGTTAAATAGTTCATTTTATTATATTTTTCCGTAACTATTTTCCCCCATATACCGCTTTCACCTCTACCCACGCCCTCCTGCAATCACCACACCATTGCTCGAGCCCAGTGACTATGAGATCTTTTTTTTTTTTGCCCTATCCCTCCACCTGCCATCATGCCCCCAGAGCTGTCAGCCTACTCTCTATGAGCCTGTCTCTATTTCGCTTGTTAGTTCATTTTGTTCATTAGATTCTACATATGAGTGAAATCATATAGTATTTGTCTTTCTCACTCCTGTTAATTTGTCGAAAGCCAACCTCTCCACTTATGTACTGTTGCCAAAACCCTCTCACCAGGGTCTTGATTTTTGTACAATATGCTTATTCGTAGAAAAAGACTCCTCCCTTTGCTGGGATACAATTACTGACAACAAGCACAAACTAGATTACAGCACCCAAGCACCCTGTGGACTCAGTACCTCTATGTGCTACACCTCTCTAAGTAGGGGCCCTGTCTCTTCACACAAATATAATGCAGTGTACAGAACCAAGTTTACCTTCCGTTCTTCGCTTTTTATTATCTGCACCATTTTTATTTCAAGTAATGTAGATGCTATTTTTAAATTAGTAATATTATATACTAAACATTTGCTATGTGATAGGCATTATAATCAGCATATCTTAACCCATTTAAGCTATATAATAATTCATATTAGAGTTATCAGCAGGCACTAATATAATTTTACAGTAAAGTATTAATACATTAATTAACTCTGTCAAAGTTCTGTCTATGACGTGTTGTAAAGAAGAGACTCAAACATAAGACTATCTGATGCCAGAGAATCTCTGTGCTCTTAATATATTGTTATATCTAACACAACTATACTGAAATTGTTTACTGAAAAACAAAGAAAATACCAAAAAAAATCACTCATGCTCAATATATCAAACAACTGTTGACATTTTAATGTATGTCTTTCCAAATTTATATTCGACTGTAAATTTTATAATATTGTGATAATACATATTACTTTGTGACAGGTCTTTTATACATAATTGAAGATCCTCAATTTTTCAAGCTGATTAGATAGTTCTCTTCTTTTTTTCTAACATCATTCCATTGTAAGAATGTATGACTACATAAATTTCTCTCTATACATTGATACATAAATAGATATAAATGATATGATTGATATGGACCTGGCCATGAATATAGTTGCAGATATACAGATATTCGTATTCTCTCTGTGGTCATAATACATCAGACTTCAGCATTTGAAAGTCCAGTGCATCCTACTATCAGTATATAGCCATAGTATATAAAAAGGTTTATTTTACTACAATATGTGGAAATAGATATTCTAAGGAAAAATATCATATGCTTTCATTATTTAACTCTGTTATGCATTAGGTATTAGTTATGACATGAAATTATGAATTATGTATCCACATGTATACTACTTTATTGAATATCAGTATTTTTTAATCACATGAAAATATTTCAGACAATATTGCATGACAGTTTTTCAGAATTTGATAGCATAAAGATACATAAAGCATGTTCGATTTTCATAGATTTCTTCAAACTCAATTCAAGAGTCTAATGTCAACTCTGAACAAGAGAGATTGTAGCAGTTCAGCAGATTTAGAATTGCCTTTAGCAATGGCATATCTCTTGTGGGTTGACTGGCTGTCATTCCATGGATGCCATTTCTTTTTTATACCTTGAACTTCTGAAAATGTCATATATTTTGTTTCAGAAAAACTGGTATTTTTATCTCTTTCAGGTTTCAACATGTTACTATAATTTTAAATGATTTATCCTAGAGCTAGAAAATATTTTAATGGGATTCTAAATGGTTGTTAGTCATTAAAATAACTTAGGTGAACTTTTGAATACTTATGCATCACTTATAATTTTTAAAGCTTGTAATAGTATTTCAACCAGTTATATATAGATATAAACATAGATATAGATTAGGGGGGCATAGATAGATACACTTTGCCTCCTCGCACAACCAAAAGAAGGACAATAAATTTAAAAACAAAACAAAACAAAAAAACCAGAACTGCCAGAAAATGGAACTGTATGGAAATCTGACAACCAAGGAGTTAAAGAAGAAACATTCATCCAGACAGGTAGGAGGGGTGGAGACCAGCAGCTGTGTGGAGGGGAAGCTCCTCGAGGCAGCGGCTGGAGGACTGGGCAAGCTGGCGGGTGGTGGCCTGGGCAGTCCCACATTGGTGTGCAGATAAACCAGGAGGAAAAATTGGGGAACGAGACAGACCACACAACACAGGGTTCCAGTGGGGAAAAGAAAGCCTCAAAGCCTCTGGCTATAAAAATCTGTGGGTGTTGTGCAGCAGGAAAAACTCCCAGTCTCACAGGAGTGTTCTGTCGGAGAGACCCACAGGGTTCCAGAACTTACACAAACCCACCCATTTGGGAATCAGCACCAGAAAGGCCCCATTTGCTTGTGTGTAGCTGGGGGGTGACTGAAAGGAGAGACAAAAAATGGGACAACTGTAACAACTAATCAATAAAATATACTTAAAATATGTATACACAGAAATAGATTAGATATAGATATACCAAAATACAATCATGTTAAAAATGCCTTACTTCACCATAGCTGCTGGGGCTCAGTTGGGCATTACCCAGCAAGGCGAAACATCACAGGTTCAACTCCTGGTCAGGGCACACGCTTAGGTTTTGAGTTTTGTCCCCGGTTGGGGCCCTTACAAAAGGCAAGTAATCAATGTTTCCCTCATGCGTCGATGCTTCTCTTCCTCTCTTTCTCCCTCCCTTCTCCTGTCTCCAAAACCAAAAGAAAAAAATTGCTTTGCTTCAAGGAGGAGTAATTAAAAATTTTTTAAGTGCCCTTTAAAGACATTTCTTCTGTCAATGTGAGCCAGGCTTTTGGCATATGTAATATGTAAAAAAAAATGAATTTTACTTTATAATGGGAGCATTCAAAATTTAGAGCAAAGTATGGTTATGAAAACCACTGTATGATAACTTTGTAATAGCTTTTCATGTATTAAAACTATTTCTCGTCCATACTACTTCAAACAAACAATATCTTTGCTGGCTTCAGAACTTAAATAAGCTCTTTGTTGTTCTTGTTGCGGTTGCTGTTTTGGTATGTAGAATAAATACAATCTATAGCTGTATACGTATGTGAGTTTAAATACATATGTATATGCAGCCTTCTCTGAGTGCTGTCGTGGTTTTCTGTTTCAGTAGTGCTTGAACAGAACCAGGGGTTGCACCTCCATCCCAGCCAGCTGCCCATATACATCCTTCTGCTACCTCCTCAGAGTGCCCTCAGGCTGCTTCAAGGCCCCTGCCATGCCACCGCTCCAATTCCACGGAGCCACCTGTCCTCAGTCGCCCATATGATGACCACATCTACCTTGCAGTTGCACCAGGACTACCCCCAACGAGAGGCTGCCATCAAGTGCCAGATCAGCCTCGAGCTCTATGCTTCCTATGTCCACTTGTCCATATTTTATTATTTTGACCACAGTGATGTGGTTTTGAAAATCTTTACCAAATATTTTCTTCACCAACCTCTGAGAAACTGGTGAAGCTGCAGAACAAGCGATGTGGCCTGATCTTCTTCCAGAATATCAAGAAACCAGAGCTTGATAACTGGGAGAATGGGCTGAATGCAATGGAGTATGCACTACCCTTGGAAAAAAATATGAATCAGTGACTACTGGACTTGCACAAACTGGCTACTGGAAAAAATGACCCTCATTTGTGTGACCTCTTTGAGACTCAGTGCCTGGATGAGTAGGTGAAATCTATCAAAGAATTGCGTGACCACATAACCAACTCATGGAGTTTGGGGACCCCTGAATCTGGCATGGCATGGCAGAGTATCTCTTTGACAAACACACCCTGGGAGACAGTATGAGAGCTCAGCCTTAGGCTGCCTTCCCACAGCCATGGGAGTGGCTTCCCTGGTCACCAAAGCAGTACGTGCATGTTGGAGTTACCTTTACCTTTCCTATAACTTTTGCCAAATAATCCACTTTATCTTTCATTCGTATCATTCCTTCAAATCATTTGGTGTGTATACACACACACATATATATACATGCACATATATATGCAAATATATATCTCAAATAAATATATATTCACACTTTTTTTAGCAAGTTAAAGTTACTACTTGAAGGGAAGTAATATAATTAATTGTTCTTAATTTCTAAATAAAAATCCTATTTATATAAATCTAAGACATTAGGGGAAAGGAAGATGTTACCTGAAAGCATGCTTCCTTACAGAAAATATTTATTAGGTGGCAACTACTTGCCATCTTAAAGTAACAAAGAAAATGTGGTTTAAATTTTCATAGATTAATTATAGTGGCAAACTGTGTTTTACATGTTTATATCTCGACATTACTTTTTCAATAGAGAAGTCAAATTACTGAATACTGATTCCATTGCTTCCAAATGTCTTTGATAAAACCCCTCCTCCTTTTGGGTAATAGTATTGTGTACCCACAATGGAATGGCAACAAGTAACTCTAAAATCTTTTAATTTATTTTTAAAGATATTGCAATGGCAGATTTTAGTATATTGGCCACAATAACATGATTGTAAGTGTATTGAATATTCTTATAGTGAATGTGTAAAACTTCCAGATACACAGAAATAATTTCTACCTAAATTTTTAGATGGATAATCTTATCATTCAGAATGCTTTCTTTGTAAATATAGTTCTTTGTAAGAGCTCAAACATTTGGATTACTGGTATTTCATGACATCATTGTTAAATTGTTTATGTAATTCACAAATAGTCAATTGTACATCTGTAATACTGATTATATCCTAACTCAAGATTTAAAAAAATTTTTCCTGGTCTTTCTGACTATAATTTCTATATTTTATAGTTTTTCCTTAGATTACATGAAATAAAAATATCACAGTTTTTCTGAAAGTTAATTGAAGTTATAAAGCTCTGGGTTGAAATTTCACAGCAATTTGTTTTTGAAACAATGTGAAATTCTGTAGCTAACTAAAAAGCATGAAAGACAAAATAAACCACAGTTACTGTGGAAATTAAAAATATTAACTTTCATTAGGCTTCTTTAATTCTTATATCATTCATGTAATCTCAATAGATCTAACTTTACTAAAATGTCTAAGGGAAAACTGGAATATTGTTTTTAAATACAAACTAGTTAAGGTCTTTTTCTATATGTTTCAACATACATGAGAGAGCTTTAAATTATTAGTGATATAATAATTGTTTCTTACTAAAAATCAATGCTTTTCAAAAAGATAATAGTTTGGATTCCTCATATGCATACGCCCTCCGAGATATTTTTCTATTTTCAAAACACAAGATTAATTAATACGGGTCATTATGGTATATCACTCCTAGAAATCATAACTTGTTCTTAGGTTTCTATGGCAATAAATTTTAACAACTTCATTTTCCTTATAATTGATAACAAAAGAGATCAAATAACTTTCCAGAGTGAGAGACTCAGAAATTCCATAATTTAGTTCTCCTAACTCCAGGTACAGATTTAATTCAGTTTCACCATTAAGCTTTAATAAGAAGAGTTGAGACAGGTAAACAATCAAAGAATGAAGATAAAGAGAAAATGGAATTCTGATAATAAAACTGCCCTAAAATCTGAGTAGAATAAAGTTATCATGGCAAGCTATATAGAAATCTATTAGTTAAAAAGAGGTATATAAGTATATAGATGAGAGCCGCAGTTAACATAGTGAGTAACAGCCTGGAGTGAAATGCTCTCTTCTCCTCTCTCTTTAAAACCAATAAACATGTCCTTGCATGAAGATTTAAAAAATACATTAAGCAAATAAAATTTTGTCAACGGTCTCTTGCAGTTTGGAAAGCTCTTTCAGGGAAAATCTTCAGTTAAAATCAAGGTTCTCTTGCACTTTCTTCATTCTTCTCTCTCTCTTATACTTAGGAAATTATTTGAGATTCAGTTATAATTTGAAACTCCTTTTGAGTGTGATCACACATTTCATAAGGGGACAATGGTATAGAAGAGGAGTTGGGAACAAAGACAACAAAATAATACATCCATCGAGATTGTCCTAAAGTCTGCTCTGGAGGCAAATTGATAATATTGCAAGTATGCAAACTATTCAACTGAAATAGTTCAACAACAAACCTTAATGAGTGTGAAGATCCCACCTCTTTATTTTCCCCATTTCTATATCTGATCATACACTATTTAACCTGGAGAGCTTTCTAAGCTTAACACCTACCCACAGAAACAGGAAGAAGTAACAACACTTGGAAATTTATCAAGGAAAGAAAGTGTTTATACTAATAGTTCACCATAGTGGTCACAAACTTATGACATAATTTCTCTTTAATAAGAGACATCAAAAACATAAATGTATCTAAAAGAAAGATTATCGAACTTGCAGAACCTAGAAAATAAAAATTGTGGGAAATAAAATACAGAAATGAAGTATATTAGTAGCAACCACCACAATGCAATTACTAATACATCTGAAAAGTTTAAGAAACAGAGTACTTGACTAACTTAAATAAGCCCCAAAATATAAATTCATAAATTGGAAAGGACAAAAAAACTAAAATCAGTATTAGAAAAAAAAAAGAAATATGCCAAACAAAGAAGGTTTGAGTGCTCATAAATAATAAACTTCAGATAAGAGAAAAATAAAGAAGTAAAAACATAAAGTAAAATAGTACAATAAATTTATCTTAAAGTAAATATGCATCTAACAATTAAAAAAGCACACATAATACCAAGAAAAATTAATGTAGAATATTAACACAAAGAATCTTCCTTATGATATAGTGAATTGAAAGATGAAAAAGGAATATAAATTCTCAGAGAGAAAATCAGTCTCCAGGTTTCTACAATGAAAAACTTTAAACTAAAAGGCAGTATTGAGATGTTTTCATTTTCATTTACTTTTATTTACTCTTAACAAAGGTATAATTGACATAACCACAATGTTTTGTTATACAGGATGTGACTCCAATATTTTACATTCAATTACATTGTTTTTATAAAACATGAAAAAGTGAGTTAATAAAATACTCATGGTAAATTTTTTAGGAGAAAACTAGTGGAATAAATTCTGCTATCCAACAAATGAAAAACTCTAGAATTCAAAATATTTAAACATTTTAAATGCATGATAAGATATATGATCCTTATATCCTTATATAAGCAACATGTAAAAGGACCCATGGGCAAAGATAATGGGGTGGGGAGGATTGAATGTGGGAGATGGAGTTGGGGAGGGTGGGGGAGAGTAATGGGGGAAAAGGTAACAACTGTAATTTAACAATAAAAATAAATAAATAAATAAATGTGTAATAAACAACAAAAAAGAAAAACCCTTTATTTAAATATGGGAAAAGCTTGTTTATTTCCATATGGTGTGGATTAATAAATATGAGCTTTATATTCACATACCTTGATGGAGTTATCGAGACCATAAGTTGTTGTATCAACTCTAGTGGCTCTTGACATCCTCTCTGTCTCTCCCCTGGCTCCAGCATGTGTAGTTAAAATGATTTTTTCTGCTTCTAAAAATTTTCTCCTCACTATACAGGCATACCTTGGAGATACTGTGGGTTTAGTTCTACATCACTATGATAAATATCACAATAAAATGAGTCACAATCTTTTTGCTGGTGGAGTGTCTTACCTTCGGTTTGTAAAATCCACAATATTTGTGAAACACAATAAAGCAAGGTGTGCCTGTACAGGGAAGATAATTAACATTGCACAGTGATAATTTCCTATCAGTCTGAAATCCCTCTCACACCTATTGCCATTCATCTCCTATTTTTCCCCTGTCCTGGGAAACTTTGGAAATAATTTTATCCTAATTTCTGATATATGAAGCAGATGCCTAATTACTTTAAAATTTTCAGGTTTTATCTTCTACAAGTAGATGAGTCTGGAAAAATTAAAGTGCCTACGGCTTTAACTCTATGACTTTTCACTAATTTTATTACATGTAAATATAATGTTATCACAATACTTTAGTTAATAGAAGATTTTAGTTTGAGTTTTCGTGATTTATGCTTTTAAACTATTCCAGTAATAATGTAAGTTTGCATTATTTCTACAGGTCATTACAAAAATATCAAATTATGTTTAAGTGGATAAATTTATAATGGATATCTTCTAAAACATTTAATGTTGTGGATATCATAAATGTCATGTTGAAATTAAATTTCTGGATCTTTAATCAAATTTAAGGCTTTAGAGCAATATTAAATCAAGTTAATTAATAAATCATTTGGATTTCTGGACATTTTCAAAATTACAAAATGATAAAAATGATTACTAAAAATAGTTTATATTAAATTTGCATTTCTTCTTTTTATGTATAAAATGGCTGTAGCTTTACAGGAGGTGTAAATCTTTGTAAATGTTTGGGTCTCTGGGCCATTTTTACTGAGTATTATTAGCACGAGTTCAGTTTCTGGGTTTAATTGCAAACTCTAGGTTCCTGGTGTAGAGGTGCATTTCAAACTGTTCAGAATCCTTCTGTCTGCTTGCTTCAATAACTAATAGTTCCTCATAGATAAATTGTTCAACATATTAAACAATGTAAACTTCGTATACACTAACAAATTACTATGTCAAAGTAATAGAGTGGGCAAAAGTAGGTTTACAGTTCTAAGTATATGAGTTTATTTTTATTGTTTATTAATTACCGTAGTGTTTATTTATATTATAACTATAAACCTACTTTTGACTATAAACTTATATGAGCAATGGGTGTTCCCAATAATATATAAGCAATATAAAGCATGCCTATTCCCCTTATGTTTACTAAAAATAATATTATAAATTATTATAGTATGTCACTTCTGTGAGGATATGTAGACTTTTAAATTGTCATACAATTAGATGCAGATATACATTTTCTAGACTTATATTGACCTTACACCCATGTGTAATAGTGTACTCTTTATAAGGAATTTTGACAAATAATCAGTGCCTTTGTTAAGCAGAGAATAAACAGCTTAATATAAAAAGCTAGAAAATGCCTATAAATGTTATTTCCCACAATGTTATAATCTCTCAACTAAAATGCTGATGCTATTTTCTAGTAAAGTACATTTAAACAACTTTTAACTGTTGAAATATTATTATTTCTATGGAACTGCTTTGGCATTTTAGAAATTTTGGTAGCATCCATTATGTACACCATGATATGAGTTTTAGGAAAGGAGAAATTGCTTTTTATTGGTCATATGTAAATGATTAGCTAACAATGACTCAGCTCCTTTCCCTTGAACATTTTCCTAACAAACCCTGAGCTTGAAGGAAAGAAATTATAATCTCTAAATACCAGATATCCCTGAACTCTACAAGTATTTACCGTAGTAAATTGGTCAGAGGCACCTGGGGAATTGGGCAACTCGTGTCTCCTCTAAATTACCTTGAACACCAGGGGGAAAAATAGAATGGCCTGCATCTGGCCTGGAGAGTAAACTTGTTATTCATTAGCCAAGGACTGCGAAGCTTAGATATGTTTTGAACACATGCTGCTCTTTCAGAAGGCATGCCTTGTGGGATTCAAAGCATCATTAGGCACATATTTTAGCACAGTTAAGAAAACTGTAGTAATAACTGCAATGAAATAGAAGGTGCTACTGCTATGCAAATGTAGTAAGATTATAAGAAGAAAACTGGACATAATTCCAATGGCATACATATGACAAAAGCATAAAATATAAACTCAAATTATCATTATGGATTTTAATCCTATATAACTTGAATATTAATCTTGATATGACAAAGAAATACTATTTAATCAGTTATATCCAAGATAAGAAATAGTTTGTAGTTTTGATGTTTTTGTTTTAATTTAAGAAGAATGATGCTGTGGTCTAAATTTAATATCACTAAATTCAATTGACCCTAGCGTAATAACTCAACTATAGGACACATAAATCTCAAAGGCTTTGGGCAACTTTATTTACTCTTTTTCAAATGTGAGTATGACATTATAGAGCACACTGAAATGCCAACTGTGCCAATAACTAGATAAGAGACCTGAGTTATTTCTCTAGTATCAGCTTCTGTATATTTAAAAAATGGAATTAAATGTGATCTCAAAGTACTTCCCAGCATTAAGATAAATAAAATTCTTAAATATAAGTAATCACAGAAGTATGCGAAGAAAATGTTCAATTGTATTTATCTTACCTGCCATATTAATGGAAAATTAGGACACTGAAAGGATAGATACAGCTCTGGATCTTTTTATCTATATAGCCAAATAATCAAATATTTCTATAATTGATCTGTAAATATTACCAAAACCTAAAAACTTAAAAATTCATATGTATATATAATTCCTTAAAAATTGAATAAGAATTGCCTAATTGTACTTGTGAACATTTACAAAATATTAAAGAACACTCATTAAATGTATATTGAATTATTCATCCATCACGAGATTGAGATTTCATTTTTTAAAAATGTGTCTATATACAAAAACATACAAATCTTATGATATCAGGAAAATTACAAAGGACTGGATTAAACCATGACATTAAATAACAAAAAAATATTTGTCATTAGTTAGAAATTCAAATGAACCTGGCAGAAAAAAAGAGAAAACAGAGTGTGTAACATTTAGGAAAAGACTTTCTGATATTGTTGGTGAGAAATTCCCTTGTCAGGTGGAACTCAATCTTACTAACTGTAGTTTTATATTAGACTGACTACTTATCTAGAGAAAGACAGAATGTTTAAAGAATGAAAATTTGCTTTCGGTATTTCACATAATCCTTTTAAGAGCTGTTCATAGGATGACTCATTTTATTATTCAGTAAATTACATGTTCTAAATCAAGAAAATGGACGCTTTAGGTGAAGATGCACAACACAGTGAAACCATAAAAAAATGAGTAAAAGAAAGTAACTCAATGATGCCTGGTGCTTTCAGGGTTGACAGAGTTGGAGTCATAGTCTATGATTCTGCAATGAGTTCATTTTAATGGGTAGATTGATGAAGTTTGGTAAAAAATAATTAGCAGGAAGGAATTGGTGTAAATGCTTGCTCCCTATGGACATCTTTTTTTAAGCATGAGTAACCCTTTTTTGTGAATGTATATTCATTCAAGTGTTAGCTAACAAAAAATTATTGTGATGTATTTAAATTTCAATGATAAGTATGTTCATGAATTTGACCTTAGGACAAAAGGTGTATGATATGACAAAAAAGATCTTTGGAAACATCTTAGGAAATGACTGAACCAGGTCTTGGAAACAGGTTTCGCAAACTATATGAAAGAAATGGGAGAATCAGTCAGGGATAGTACATATATAAGCTGAAACTGGGCTTTCTGATGGGTTGACATTTTTCCGTGGCAAGTTCAGAACCTTAAGTAATCTTAGAAATGTCAGAGAGGAGCCTAATAGGCACCTCAATAAAAACATTAACTACACAATTAAACTTAATGAGAATAATTTTTACTTTTATGAGAAAAAGGTCAATGCTAGCCTGATCTCAGAAAAGCAAAAAAAAAAAAAGAAAGAAAAAGAAAGGAATTCACACATGAAGACAGCCAATTAGAGATCTAAAGTTAGGATAGTGCTTCCAAAAGAGAAGTTTTATCAGCTTTCTCAACTATTACTTTTTAATTAATCAAATCTAAGTGATGAGGAAGTGCAGAGTAATTGTATCTATATCTGAAAGAGCAGCCAGGAACCACGGAACTTCAAGATTCTCAATGTGTAGTAACTTAGCCCTTCATATTACTTTTTCACATTTTCCCCACAAGTGAATCAATGACATTTTAAAACATTGATATTATGCACAGAGTAGTGCAGTTTCGTGGATTAAGTGTCAATCTTGTGAACCAAAAGACTGTCAGTTCAGTTCCGAGTCAGGGAACATGCCTGGGTCACAGACCAGGTCCCCAGTAGGGGGCACATGAGAAGCAACCACACACTGATGTTTCTCTCCTTCTCTTTTTCCCTTCCTTCCCCTCTTTCTAAAATAAATAGATAAATAAATAAATAAATAAATATTTTAAGAAACATCGATATTATAAATAAGTGAAAGTCAATCCTAAAATGAAACAATTGATATATTCTAGTTTCTCTTCAAATCGTATAAATATTTCACGTTTTACTAAATGATTGAGGCTCTTACATATTTAATCAATGCTCGTTCCATTTTTAGTTGACTTTTAACATAATAATGATAAAACCAAACATTTATTGAGCTCCAACTAAGTAAACTTTGAATCCTTGCAGCAACATTGTTAGATGTAGAATATGATTATTTCATTTCACATACAAGAGACATGCTAAATCAAAATACTGATTCAGTTAAGTAACAGAAAGCAAAAATTAAATTCTATTTATTTCCTGGAAGTTTTACAAAAGAAATCTAGCTTTTGATATCGTGTTCATTTCTGTGATTTTTTTAAAATCAGTTAAAGACCTGACATATGAAACTTACATGGAAATTGTGTTTGTCGCATTTCATAAACTCATATGTATGTTTGTATATAATACAACATTGAATAATGTAGTTAAAATGACTTTTGAATAAATAACATTATACAGATATGTTGAGTACTTGCCTAGGGTAAGTTTTAAAATAAATTCCATGAAATCAAATTTTTTCTCACATATATAGCTTATAATCTAGACATAGAAACTACATCACATGATACAGAGCATAATACAAAATAGACTGATATTATTATAAGCCTCATAGTTTAAAGTGCGATTAAGCTTCAGTCGAAATAGAAATCAAAATAATTTTAGGGAAAGCCAGAAGTCTTAATGGAAAAGGTGTTCAATTAAATTGAATTTAAAGATAGAAACTTTGACAGGTAGAAAAAAAATTGACAGGAAAGGGGATTTTAAGCAAAGTCATCAGTAAAATTACGTACCCAGAATATGGGCAAATATCAGATTGTCTAGAAGATAAGATACCTATTGACAAATAGTATAATAAGGAGTTAGTTTTGAGAGATCTTATAAACCTGAGGTTACAAACTAGTAGACCATAACATAGATCTGGTGTGGAAATGCATTTTCTGTACATTGTTTCATAAAACATTTCAAAATTTTTCATGAAAATAAAGTTCTGCTTCTCTAAAAAAATAGTATTTGGCAACAGCAAACCATATGTCTGAATGGAAGCTGTCATTGTTTCTGCAGATGGACTGCATCCTCTCTCCACACTGGAAATACACTCTCCCGCTAGAAATACCCCACCACTAGTTGTGTCCTGCTAGCCTCTGCTGGCCTTTGAATAGATACTTATGATTTAGGGAAATAATAAAAAAATATGACGACCAAGCAAAACAGAGTCACCAAGAATGTGTTGAATTACTGGAATTCTTACCTAAATCTTACTTGGTGACATAATCTTAATATGACCCCTGATAATCCCTGCTAAGTGGCGTTCATTCCCTTATGGAAGACCTCACATTGTATGTTTGGAAACTGTGACTTGATTCTAGCATAAAGGATATAAAAATAGGTGGTGGGAAATAGGTGTTCATTAATTGTATATAGGACCTTAGTATCCATCCCGCTAGTGTGTTTTACTGCCTTCCTGACCTGAGGATGCAGATGACCAGATTGAGGAACCTTCTGTGGCAAGAAACTGCAGGTGGCCTCCAGGAGCTGAGGGCATCCTCAAACTGACAGAAAGCAAGTAGTGGAATCTCTCAGTTGTATAACCACAAGAAATTGAATTCTAACAACCAAGTGAGTGGGGATTCAGGTCCTACCACAGCTGAACCTCTGGATGAGAACCCGGTACTGGCTGGCACCTTGATTGTTACCTTGGAGATCCTGAAGCAGAGGGCCCAGCTAAGCTACTCCTAAACCCTTTCCTAGGGAAAATATGAGCTATTTAACTGTTTATTGTTGCAAGCTGCTAAGTTTCTAATAATACTGCTACACAGGAATCAACTAATATACCACTGATTTTCACTTCTTACGTTAAAAATATGTACTTGAAGATGCCTTTTCATACTTTTAAAAATATTAAGGTCAGGCCATTATATACTCCTAAAGATAGCAATGTTCCTGATTCATAGAAATCTACAAACATATAGAGGTTTATTTATCATTATCTGTAATTATTTACTTAAGTCGTCTTGAAATTATTTGCAAGATCCTTGTCCTCTCCGTATATCTGGAGTAGATTAAAAGTATCACAGAATTTTTCTTACTTTTTCCATCAGGAGGTGAGTACTTTCTTTTTGTTGTTTGTTTGTTTGTTTGTTTGTTTGTTTTCACGCTGCCTGGAATAAGACCAGACCTGTGACTGCTGTAACTAATAGAGTGTGATGGAATGATAAAATGCTGAGACATGCTGTAAGAAAGCCCAGGCAGCTTTGTAAAGTGTCTCACGAATAGAGAAAGATTGAGCCCCCACAGCAGCTCTGGCTGAGCTCCCAGTCATCAGGCACAACGGCTCTCCCAGCCATGTGAAAGAGACATCTTGGGAGTGGATCCTCCAATCCAGCATTGAACCGGTCCAGACTACAGCACAGAGAGTAGATGTGGCAAATTGCAAAGGCATAAACAAATATACTTTTGTTGATTTAAACCTCTGCCTCTAGCAGTGACTCCTTACACAACGAGTATTGTTCAACAAGTACACAAGTAATTGACATATAGAAGCTCTATCTACATCTATTTAATGCATTAATGTTATATTGTTTCTTTCATTAAGGAGGATTTACAAGAAGTTAATATGAAGATCTGAAGTTCATTTTAAAAACTTTTGAATGAAGATATAGTCTTGGATTTTTATGGAAATATTCATATTTGGAGACTCATATTACTTCTGCAAATAAGAAAAAATATTAAGTTGTAGAAAGCTCAGATATCACCGTAGTGAAAATAGATAGCAAAAGAAAGGAGGCTGAAAAAATGACTGGTATTGGCAGAGAAGTACAGATAATTCTATATTCTAGGTTTATCTTCAATTATAAAAACCATGTTTTTCCAACTGTACTTTCAAACTCCAGCTGAGAAATATATAACATTATTTGAAAAGAAAAAGTAAATACTTAACCCAGTGCTTAATGTTTACTAATTATTTATTTATTTTATAAAGGCATTTTGAGTACACACATTTTAAAAATTTTAGTCTGTTTTATAATTTTAAATTAGTCACCGTAACCATTTTATATCTCTTTTAGACAATACCTAGACACATAAAAATTTGTATTACTTACATTTGACAACAATATAAATCCTCATTATTTACTAGGAAATTTTCTCTGGCCATGTTTCTTAATGTGTGTTTCAACTTATTAAAGAAGAAAAACTTTAAATAAAAGAATATTATATTAGTTTTAACAAAATAGTAGAGAGACTGGCAGGGAGCCATTGGCCTCACAAAATCTCTGATATTCCTCTGCATTTTTTAGGTAGTTCACTTAAAAATATCTACATCTCAGTTATAATAATATCATTTCCTAGAACACACTACTATTTTAATAAGCACAAAGTTCAGAAATTCAACACATGCCAGTTACTTTAATAGTTTTCTAAATTTAGTGTCCAAACCTACATAGATTTATGAATATGTTTTTAATTATATTACCTTGGAAGTTTTGCAGTAATGAAACTGGTCTAATCTAGCGTGTTTCAAATATTTTGACTACGGGGAACTTTATTTTACTTGAAGGGCACTTAATAACAATATAAAGAAATGATGTTCTATGGCACATGCTTTGGGAAATAATATTTAAGTGAGAGGGAATTTAAAAGTCAACATAAATTACTTAACATGATCCTTTGGCAAGAGCACAAGGTTAGTAGATACAGAAAGTTTTATATAAGTATTTATCTGTGATCCCAGGGGAAATAAGTTATTTTCTATAAGCCCCAGATCTTTTTTCAGTAAAATGAAATTACTTTGACAATTAAAGAAAGTCATAATGAGGGAATTCTTTATAAACTAAAATGTCATATATGAATTTTCATAATTGTCATCTTAGTCATTGCATTATTCTATTTCTGCCTGCATAATAGGGAGTTAACTACCAATAAAATGTCACATATTCCCACTAAGTGGTTCTAATTGTTTGAAATTTCTTCTTCACAGTGATGGGAAATCTGACTTTGATAGTCTTCACTTATTAATTTTAGGCTCAGTACAACATTTTGTTTTAAATAACTACGGGGTAGTATTACATTCTTGAATAAGAAGAATCAAAATCTTCACAACAGCAATTTTCCCTAAGTTAATTTATAAACTGAACACAATTTAAATAAAAAAAAAATCATCAGGGTTTATTCCCTGAGGTTTTATAAATTGACTACAATGTTCCCCGTCCCTAATAGGTTGGAAAATACAAATAGCTGGAAAACTTGAGAAAAAAAAGTCATGTGAACATAATGGCTAGTAATTAAAGATATTAAAATAGTGTAGTATGTTGTTAAAATAGACATAAAAGATAAAGGAAGAGAATAGACAAATCTAAAAATATAAACACATATACATGGCAACTTATGAGATTAAAAGAATACCTCAAAGGAGGAGGACTAAATACATTTAATAAGTGATGTTTGGATAATTAGGTAGCCACTTAAGAAAAGATAAGTGAATCTATCCTAATGTTCTACACAGGTATAAATCCTAAATTAATCTGATCTGAGTTTAAAGTGGAGGTGGGGCAGATCGAGGGGAATTTCAGGTCCTCAAAATTCTAAAAGGAGGATTAAACTATGTAGTTGTATATAAGGGAGTTTGTATGGATAATACCGTAATCATATGATAATAAATGACAAGGAGAAAATACTTTCATTTTATATTATATTTATACTACAGCGGTGGGTAGGTACATATTAGATAGAAAGAGCTTCTAAAAATAGAGAAAAGACTCATAACACATCAATAGACAAATGTATAGTCTGGTTATGAGAAAATAAATGCAAACTGTTCTAAAACATAAAAAAGAGAGTTATCTTCCTCACAGTGAAAGGATTGTTAATAAATACTCCAGAGAAGCCATTTTAAGAAACCTACAATACTTAAAAAAAAAAAAGTTTCATATTATAGTCCATAGTCTAAACTGCTGGAGGAACAACTACATGTATACCTTTGGTGAAGCTTAAAAATAATGTCAAATTATGAAGTATAAATGGAATTGTGTTTACCTTATAACCACCAAGCCTACTAAAATTCCTTATCAAATAAAATCACACCATCTAATAACTTTAAACATTTTTTCACACTCATTTCTCATGAATTTATTCCATCTGTCTGTTCTAGTTAGAGTTTCCCATAAAACACTGAAGTGATGATTGTGGAGTTCTCATCTCTTTTTTGATTTAAAGAGGAAACGTTCACTATTTTATTATTAAGTGTGCTCATTTCTATGAGATGGTTAGCTTTAGATATTTTATTTTCTTTGTTGGTTAGTTTCTTTCAATTTAATTACTGGATACAAGTCATTTTTTATAGTTGGTTAAGAACTTTTATATGTGAAATTATTAATTATTTTGTGACTCCATTTTAATCACTTGTTTTGACAATTTATACTGGATTTCTTAAAACAATATAGATTTTTATGCTTAGGAAAAGTTCAGTATATTGTCAGTATATTTGTTCACATTTTGCTTAGGATTTTTGTATCTATATGAGAGAATTTAACTGTAGTTTTTATGTTGCTAAAAATATATAATTGACATAATGCTGATGTACTGATGTGATATATTTCCTATAAGGTATTTGTAAGTAAAACCTAATATACTTCCATTAACATTTGTATTCTTTCCATCTTCCTGTAACTTATAAACGAAGGTGTTTTAAAAACTAAAAAGAGTGACCCAGCTTAGATGTTTCTTCTTAAATTATCTTGGGTTAGATTGCTTATGAATCTGTTCTTCAGTCACAAATGATCTTTCCCCAAAAAAGTACTACAGCACATTAAACCACTTTATTACTTTTTCATTTTCTTTTGTGAATTGTAAACAATAATTCCATGTAGATGTTTTCATATGTTTTGTACAGTCATGTAACCTCAATAAAATTGAAGATGTCAGCCTGAGATTCTCACGATTAACAAGCACTGTGGAATCTTTAGGTTCTCTCCATTTTATTAGCATTTAAAGAAGGAAGACTTATTTTTGAGCTTTTTTACTTAATGTCTATAAATATTTTTGCTGTAGGTAGCATTTGTTTAAAATGAAGAACTAAATAAAATTAAGAAAATCATTAGTGAACAAAACAAAGAGTTTGATGAGGAAATAGCAACCACCAGAAAATTTTTTAAAATAGTTTACAATACACTAACTGAACTAAAGATTTCAGTGAAGAGTTTCAAATATAGACTCAGCTAAGCAGGAAAGGTATCAGTGACATGGGTGAGAAGACATTAGAAATTACCCATCAGAGAAGCAAAAAGAAAAAGAAGAATAAAAGGGAATGAAAAAGACCTACAGGAATTATGGGACACAACAATATGAAGAGGCAGTATCTGTACAGTGGGAATTCCAAAAAAGAAGAGAAAAAAGGATGCAAAGTATATTTAAAACAAATGCTTAACAAAATACAGAAAACTGAATTTGGTAGCACATTAAAACAACAATTCACTGTAATCAAGTGCAATTTGTCCTCAGGAAACAATAGTTCAACATATGCAATTAAGTTAATGTGACACAACACATTGATAGAATAAAAGAGAATTCATATGTAGTTTTTCATACGATCATCTCAATAGATGTAAAAATTCATTTGAACAACATTTTTTCAAGGTAAAAACTTAAGAAATTTGGCAAAGAAGGAATATATCGCAACATAATAAACACCATATATGACAAGCTCACAGCCAGAATTATACTCAATAGTGAAAGTTTGAAAGCTTTTTCTTGAGATCAGGAACAACACAAGGTTACTCACTCTCACCATTTCTACTCAATGTAATACTGGAAATCTTAGCTAGAACAATCAGGCAGGAAAAAAGTCACAGAGTTGGAAAGAAAGAAGTAAAATTATTTCTATTTGCAAATGACATAATTTTATACATAAAATATCATAATGGTTTAATCAAAAAGATGTTAAATCTAATCAATGAATTTGGTAAAGTTGCAGGACATGAAATTAGCATATAAAAATCGGTAGCATTTTGTAGTATGTGTAATAGTATAAAAATAATAAAATAATTAGTAATAATTTTAACGAAGGAAGTAACCAACTTTACTTTGAAAACAATAAGACATTGATGAAAGAAACTTAAGAAAACACAAATAAATGAAAAGATATCTTGTGTTTATAGACTGGAAAAATTAATATTGTTAAAATGTTAATACTGCCAAAGCAATTTATATCAAGATTCCAATAATGTTTTTTGCAGCAATAGAGAAAATATTCTCAAAATTTATATAGAACCAAAAAATACCCCAGATAACAAAAGAAATCCTGAGATCAAAGAACAAAGCTGGAGGCATTAAAGTTTCTGATTTAAAGCTATATCATAAAGTTATAATTATTAAAATAGTAAAATACTGGCATAAAAACAGATAAATGGAACAATGGCATAGAATCGAGTTCCCATAAATAAACACAGGCATAAACAGTCAACTAATATTTGACAAGAAGCCAAGAAATTCAATTGAGAAATGAAAAGCTTTTCAACAATTGATGCTGGGGTCATTGTACATTCACATATGAAAGGAGGAAATGACTCATATCTTACACCAATCACAAAATTACTTTGAAATGGGTTAAAGTGTTAAAAGATCTGAAACCATAAAACTGCTGAAGAAACATAGAATTGGAGCTCCTTTACGTGGGTATTGATAATTATTTTTGGCTCTGACACATAAAACACAATCAATAAAACAAAAATAAATAAATAAACCAGTGGGACTATATCAAACTAAAATGCATCTTCTCAGTAAAAAGAAACCACCAGTGAAATGAAAGGACAACCTACAGAATGGGAAAAATTTATTTGGAAACCACATATCTGATAGGGAGTTAATATCTAAAATATATACAGAACTTACAGAGCTCAATAGCAAATAAATAAATAAATACATAAATTGGCAAAGGATCCAAGAGGGGTGTCCAACCAATGGCCCTTGGGCTGCAAGTGGTCCAGGATGGCTCTGAATTTACTTAATTATAAATTTACTTAAAACTTTTTTTCTCATCAGTTTTCACTGGTGTTTGTGTATTTAATGTGTGGCCCAAAACAATTCTTCTTCTTCCAGTGTGGCCCAGAGATGCCAAAATGTTTGACCACCATTTTTAAAAGACATTTCTGCAATGTCAATAGACACAGTAAAAGTTGTTCAACATCATTGGTCATTAGAGAAATGCAAATTACTTATGCTAGTTAGAATGACCATCATCAAAAAGACAAGAGATAATAAATAGCTAAAACTGAGAATAGTGCACCCTCCTTCACTGCTATTGGGATTGTTAATCGCATGGCCACTATCAAAAAACATTATTGAGAATCCTCAAAAAATTAAAAACAGAACTCCCAGGTAATCAACTAATTCCCCCTCTGGTCATATATACAAAGGAAACAAAAATGTTTATTCTAAAAGCATTATTTACAATAACTGAGACATGAAAACAACCTAAGTGTCCATCAGTGGTTGAATAAAGAAGCTCTGGTGTATATATACAATGAGGTATTATTCAGCCATTAAAAACAAGGAAATTTTTCCACATGCAACAACGTTAATTGATGTTCAAGACATTATACTAAGTGAAATAAATCTGTCAAATACTGTATGATATCACTTACATGTGGAATCTAAAAGAAAAAAAACGAAAAACAAAAACAAAATGCCTATACAGAAAAAGAGATCAGACTTGACATTACCAGAGGTGGAGGGAAAGGAAGAAAATATGGGAAGAAGATAGTTAAACTTCCAGTTATAAAATAAGTACTTAAGGATGTAATATATAGTTTAATGATTATGACACTGTTGTATGATATATAGAAAAGTTGTTAAGAAAGTAAATCCTAAGCATTCTCATCAAAAGAAATTGTTTTGTTTTATTTCTCCTTTTTTTTTCTCTTTGTGTCTATATGAGAAGATGAGAAGATGAATGGTAGTTGAACCTGTTGTGGTAATCATTTCACAATATATTTAAATCAAATTGTCATGCTGTACACTTTAAACATATGCAGTGATATATGTCAATTATTTTTTAATAACATTGAAGGAAACAATATGGGAAATAGAGTGAGCAATACATTTTTAAGAAGACATTTTTCCCTATAAGCTTCTGGTAATGTATCAGTCTTATGTCAAGCAAGCATGCTTAATACTTTTCTTAGTTATCTATTTACCATGTTTTCTTTTCCAACATTTCATTTCCTTTCCTCTTTCTCAGAGAAACACACAATTTAAATCCCACCTAGATACTCATCTTTGTCTGTTACTGATATACTTTTCATTGTGCTGAATAAGAATGAACAACTCCCATTTAACAGCTTTTTTAATCTTAGCAAGTCCTAACTTTTATATTAGGGTTATTTAGCTAATCAAATACATCTAAAAAATATTGACCAATGGTATATTAAAGAATGTATACCTTTAAAACTTCTTTTCAAATATACTTTAGAGAATGAGTGCTAGCTAATTGACTTCTTCAACACTAAATTAGAAGTTTCCTCAAAGTGCATAGAAATTCTGCTTTACAAACCAAGGATAGTTTCATGGTTTCCTTTGATGGGTGTTGAGACTTAGCAGTTAAAATTCTGTCATCAGCAGAGTGAGGAAATTGATGAACCTAGGTTGCTTGACTAATTGACTGACATTAAAGCAATTACACATATTAAGATCCACATTGACATCCACAGAGTAATTTTAACCACTAGCATGTTCATTTCAGTTAATTCGCCATTAGGTCTTTAACATAATGGGCTCAACAGCACTCTAAATTATAATTTTTATGATTTTTGACATATGGGATATCATTATTAATATCACCACGAAATCGTATATTTAACAGTGAATGATAATTTTAAGAGGTTTGTAATACTCCTAATGGTGACTCCATTATAATTTGAAATACTTTAATTTTGCAGAACATTATGAAAAGTAGGATTATCTGTGGAGAAATTCATTGTTGGCAGCTTTTCATTAACACATTAATCTGTTTCTTGTATGACCATCTGTATGCTCTGGAGTATAACAGGCTTGGAGAAATCCTGGAGTATTGAAAAAGTAATTTGAAAAAGATTCTAAGGAACAAATAAAATACAGCTAAGAGAAAGAAAGGGCTCCTACCCTTCACAACAGCATGGATGGAACTGTAGAGCATTATGCTAAGTGAAATACACCAGGCAGTGAAAGACAGATATCATATGATCTCACCTATAAGTGGAACCTAATCAACAAAATAAACAAGCAAGCAAAACATAAACAGCAACGTTGAAATAAAAAACAAACTGACAGTAAACAGAGGGGAGGGGGGAGAGGATAACAGGGGAAAAGGAGGGGAAGGGTCATCACGGAACATGCATAAAGGACCCATCGACAAAGCTAAATGCGGGAAGGATTGAAGGTGGGAGGTGAGGGTGGGTAGGGCAGGGAAAAGTGGTGGTGGGAAAATGGTGACAAAAAAAAATAGACAGGAGGAGGCTAAGACTAGTATAGGAAATTGAGAAGCCACAGAACTGATATGGACAACCAATAAACATGAACTAAGAGGTGTGGGTATGATGGGATGTGGTGTAGGGCAGAGGGAATAAAGGTGAGAAAAAAAATGGTACAACTGTAATAGCATAATCAATAAAATATACAAGAAAAAATAAATAAAAAAGAATCAAATGAAAAATATAATGAGATAATTTACTGCAAAAAAAATACAAGTCTCTAAAGGGATGTAAACAAAATTGTAAACAGGACAGAAGAGAAGTACTAAGGAACATTATTTTAATAATAACAACCACTTTTCAATTAGGCAGTTGTCATTCATTGGGAAATAGAAAGTGATGAAACATTCCGGATTTGTGGGTAGTACCTGGGCAAAGAAGGCAGGGTAGAGAGGATGGTGAGATTAAAACTGAGAAGCATCATATTAAGAACCAATTATAGATTATATTTTCTTTCTACTTCTTTAATTTGTTTGTTTTTTCCATTAGCTTGTTATAAAATCAGGAATTGATATGGACTGCATATCTATGTTTTTCTAATATTTATAATAATTTATATCTTGTTGTACTACCTTGCTTTCTTCTCAGTTTGGCATAAGGTCACCTTAACTCTGTAGAAACAGGAAAGACAATTTGCAACTTTGTTTATTCCTAATGATGCTGATGAATTTTTTTTTAATAATTATTCTGTCTGTACAAAGTACATCAAATAGAATACAGCACAATGCTTAGCAGATAATCTTGTACAGAGTAGAAATTTAACAAAAAATGTATAAAATTTAAAGTATGCTTTGTATTTTTTTATTGTGAGAAAAAATTATGTATATTTTTGTGTAATTTTGGGAATGATGTTTAAACCATCCTGATTATGATTAATGCTTCCTTTTTGGTAATTTCTACATGGCTGGGGTTAGAATACAAGGAACTAAACTAATCAGCATTCATATTTTAATGTACACTTAATAACAGCTTATTATAAAACTATTCAGTTTTGTCATAAATATATAAAGCATAAAACTTTAAAAATTATTTGTTTATATTCACTTTTTGTAAGAGGTCATGGTGACATAAGATATAAAAAGCGTATAGTGAATAATCAAAGGGGCTATAACAATAAATTTTATTTCTAAAGGCAGATGTTATGATTCATGGAGTACAGTTAATGAATAGACATTTTATTTAATTCCCTTGACCAATGATTTTTATGAACAAACATTTTAAAATGCAAATCAGGCAAATAATTCAAATTTGAGAGTCTGAATATTGGTACATATTCAGTAAATGATCACCCCCTTCATTTTACTAACTTTGTACTCCTGCTGAGGGTATAAAATATATAAAATGTAATCCTTGTTTGTAAGTTTCTTATAAGGCACTTACAGGTTTTAGGAAAGTATTACACATACAGGCATGTTTTATAGGCTACGCTGTAGCCTTTGACTGTGTGGATCATGAAAGCTACAGGTTGCCCTAAAAGAAATGGGCGTGCTTCGGCATTTCGTTTTCCTCATGTGTAGCCTGTCTTTGTGGACAGAAAGCCACTATCAGGACAGAGCATAAAGAGACAGGGTGCTTTCCTATAGGCAGGGGAGTCAAACAAAGCTGTATTTTATCTCTCTATCTGTATACTCTCTCTGCAGAATATATCATATGAAAACTGAACTACACTCAGAGGAAAGAGGAGTGAAAATTGAAGAAATTCAATTTGAGTGAAGAAATGCCAATAACTTAAAAGATGCAGACGACACACGCCATCTTATCGGCAGAAAGCAGCAATGATTTGAAACAACTTCTGATGAAGGTGAAAGAAGTGCCAAAGTGGGACAGTATGTGAACGTCTAGAAGACAAAAATCATAACCACAGAAGAAATACTCAACTTAAATGCTGGCAATGAAAATATAACTATTGTTAAATATTCTGTTTATCTTAGTTCAGTCATCAACTCAAAGAGATATTGTAGCAGATACATCAAGAGAAAGCTGAGACTCAGAAAGGCGGCGATGGAGGAGTTAGGAAAGATCACTGAGAACAAAGATATGCCATTAGGACCAAGGATAAGATCATCAATACCCGTATATTCCCAAGTACTGTGCACAGATGCAAAAGATGAACAGCAAAGAAGGCTGATAGGAAAAAAAGAAAGTTTTGAAATATGGTGTTGGAGGAGAGCTCTATGGATAACTTGAACAGACAGAATAACAACGAAGTCGGTACTAGAACAAATTAAGCCTGAAATATTACTGGAGGCAAAAATGACAAAACTGAAGCTATTCTGCTTTGGGTACATCACAACAAGACATGATTCTTTGGAAAGGCAATAATGCCATAAATAAATAAATAAATAAATAAATAAATAAATAAATAAATAAATAAATAGTAGAAGGCAGAAGGGAAAGAGGCTGTCCAAATAAGAAATGGATTGGTTCCATAAAAGAAGCTATACGCATGAGTCTGCATGAGCTGATCAGGGCCGCTGAAGACAGGATGTTGTGGGCATCATTTATTCACAGCATCTCCAGAAGCCGGAGCCCTCTAAAAGCCACATAACACCCGCACATTGCAAGTACAAAAATGTAAATATCCTGATTATCTGTAAGTATGAGCCAAGAGGTTACAGTCGGGTTGGAAAAATCCCTAGGGAACATGAGAAAGATGATTTCTGGATCAAAGTCCTCGTGTCGGCTAGTATGGGTGGGACACAGTATAAGCTACAGACACTCACAGACACACTGTGCTCACTTTTTAAAATTTTAATAAAAATGAATTGCTTTGCTAGTAAAACTAGAAAGGAACCTATTTGAACGCATAGGTATGTTCGGTGTGGTTGATTCCTCCTATGGACAATTTAGATGTATTATGGGATGAACTGTCCTACCAAAATTCACATATTGAAATCTTAACCTGCAAGTACCTCAATGTGGAGCGATATTAGGAAATAAGGTCTTTAAAGAGGTGACTAAGGTAAATGAGGTCTTCAGGTTGGACCCTAATTCAAAACGACTAGTGTTTTCATAAGAGCATGAAACTTGGATATACCAAGAGAGACAGGAGAAAAATGCACGGACCTAGAGATGATCACGTGAGGATACAGCAAAGGGGCAGCCATCGGCATGCTGAGGAGGGGCCTCAGGAGAAGCCAAATCCGCCGACAATTTGATCTTGGCCTCCCACCCTCCCAGAAATGTAGGAAATAAATTTCCGATGCTTAAGTAAGTCAGTCTGTGGTATTTTGTTAAAGGAGCCCTAACACACCAGTAAAGGATAGAAGCCATTTGACATCGAAAACCAGATCTTATTCTTCTGTGTAGTCTAACCCAGCAATTACTATCCAAGTTACTCAATAAATATGTACTGATATGATTTAAGTAGTATAGATAGGAACAACTGATTAAACTATGGTTTATGTGTATTGTTTTTAATTATACTTCACTACTTTGAATGTATTTCTTAAGCAACAATACACTAAATATTTATGATAATGAAGATGATATATAGATTTCCAAAGGGAACCAGATGGAATTTCTTTTCATTTGAAAGTTGAATATTAATGTGACAAAGCATAAGATAAATCTGAAATGTTATACACTTACTTAAAACCGAGAAAGCACCATATTCTCTATCTCCATAACCTTTTAGGACCGATAAATTATTGTTAAATATCTGAACAGATGTTCTTGGATAAATCCAAAAATATTCATAAAATGTTTTTCATTACAGACGCAATTCATGATTTAAAAAAAACCTTGTTTCTAATTTACATATACACAGTTGTAACTATTTCATAAAGCAAGCCGAGGAATAAAAATACAATCACTCACAACCACATCAATAATTCTGTTAAGTATGACTTCTAACTCAATAATTGTTAGTATGCAACCAGTGAATCAAGTTCTTGTACTTCTTCTTCTTTGATGTATCAGTTTGCCTTGTTTTTATGCTATACATCAAACCTCAAGATGTAGAAATTTAACTGAGAATATTCTTAAAATTCTTCATTTTAGTACACTCAAGTTCATTACTCTGTACAGTGACTTAATGTGGCGCATCTTTGTGCAAGATATAGTTACTGTCTTTGCGATCTCATTTTGACCACTTTACAAGTGATATGTTGCTGCAAACATCAATTTTTACTAATGTTAGAAAAATGTTTGCTTGCTGAAAGTAGGTTTGCTCATGCATTCTTTTTGCAAATGTCTTCTTATTCTTTGCTATCAGCAGAAGTGACATTTTAATCAGTTTGAAAGTCTGTGAAGAATGCTGGCTGAGAAAAAAATGCATGTTCTCAGTCATTTCTTTTCCTCTGCTAATCTGCTGTGTGCTGACCCTCTGCAAATCTGAGTTTAGCTGAAATCATGTTTGGATCCTTACATTATAATTATTATAACAGTAAATTGAACCACAGTTTACTATTGTTCAATATAACCTCGATGAGAAAATTAATTTATATAAAATAATTTCTCATATCAGAGAATATTATAATGAAAATGAAAAAATAGGCAGGTAATATAATTCTTAAATACTAATATTTCTATATTTTTTAAAAAGAGTTTTTGTATGTGTATGAGATAGACAGAGGGAGGTAAAATGGAGGGTGGGAGGTAGGAAGAGAGAGAATATCTGTGTGTATGAACTAAGTATGTTGAGGTAAGTGAATGTAGTGTTATTAGGAATTTAACCTACTTTGCATTGTTTGTCACCTAGAGAGACGTGGCTGATCAAACAAGTATCAGTATTAAAGGGTTGTCAGGTCAAGAAGCTAAAAGTTGCTCGATAACCAAGACATTTTTTTTCTGTGAACTGGTTGACAACTGAATTATTCAACCTGGGAAATGTTTGGGAACTGCAGTTTGGCTGTATTTCTGAATAGAACTGTAATCAGAGGCCAATAAAACCTGCATATGATTTTTGAAATTTTTATTGAATTATTGGGGTGACATTGACTCACAAAACCACACAGTTTTCAAGTGTAGGACTCAATACATCATGTGCATCTGCTCCCATGGCCCCAAGCAAAGTCTTTTTCCATCCCATTTCCCTCTGCTTTGCTCACCTCCACCTACCCCCACCCACTTTTCCTATGGCTATCACCACACTGTTGCCTGTCTTTATGTGTAATATATACACGTATATACTTTTTCCCCTTAATTTCCTCACCTTCTTTCATCCAATCTCCCAACCTCCCTCCCCTCTGACAGCTGTCAGTCTGTTTTATGTATCTATGCCTCTGTTTTCATTGTATTTGTCTGTTTAATTTGTGCATTAGATTCCACATAAAAGTGAGACCATACAAATTTAATCTCACTTCTTGTCTTGTAGTAGCATGCTTCAGTATGCCCAAGCTATTTCTTTTATGCCTTTTTACTGCCAATACAATTTTTGATGTTCTATTACCATTAAATCCTTCAACAAATAACTAAAAATCTTGAACCTTCTAGAAAGTCTTCCAATAGATTTTTTATCTGTTACAACAAATCATCTTATTCTTACTATTCAAGTTTTCTTGATTATAATATAGATTCCCATGTGATTTTATATTATTTTAATATTATTTGATAAACAATAATTTTCATCAGAGACTGAAATGCCCCCCTGCCTGTTAAGTTTATGTACCCCTAAATTCACATGGAAGTGCTAACCCATGTATCTCAGAATGTAACCTTATTTGGAGAAAGGATTTTTACACAGAAAATAAAGTTAAAGTGAGGTCATTAGGTTGGGCTCCAATCCAATATGACTATTGTCTTCATATAAAGGGGGAATTTGGAGACAGTCATTCGGGGAGTTCTCAGTGAAAATGAAAGCAGATGCTTCTGCAAGCCAGATCCTAAGATCACCAGCCAGCCACTAAGAGCTAGGAGGAAGGGATGGAACAGATTCTCCGACAGGCCACAGAAGAACAAACCCTACCAATACATTGTTCTTAGGTTTTATCCTCCAGGACTGTGAAGTAATGCATTTCTGTTGCTGGAACCATCCAGCTTGTGAATTACATTATCCCTACCAAATGATTACACTCAAGTGGGAAAAATGGCTTCCTACCATTGAAAACTCTGCTTTCACAGGGAAACCAGGAGGCATGGAAAAACAGTATGTTTTGACTCATTTATTTTATTTAAATAAATACAAAGCATAAAATTTTCTTATTTTAAATGTGTATATCAAGTGAGTAGAGAAAATAAGAAGTTTGCTACATTGAAACAATGTCTAAGTAAATATATTGCTTTCTATTTCTGGTTGTGTAGCCTAATGTATTATCAACACTATATGAATTTTCACAGTATTTATGAGTTTAGTATCTTCTTTTCACTGAGCTATTTTATTTATTATCCATTTAAATTTCCAAAAGTTGATATATATATCTTATTTTCTTCATGTAACTAGGTATGCCATTTTGATTTGTATGATGACCTAATCTAATTTTCATTTTTACCTTTGAAATATTTTCACAGCATTATTCATGATTAGTTGATACAATAAAAAGTGATTTTTCATAATTTAATGTGAATCAAAATTCTATATTGCTGATGTTATCAATTTGGAAAGTTTGAAGTACCCACAATTTTGCATTAAAAATATAACAAACTTTTATATAGAATAAAAGAGATTTTTCGATCCTAAATACAATTTAACATTTTTAAATGGTATTTATGTGTCACACACAGGTTCACACACACAAAATTATAACTCCTTACTGATGCTTCAACACTTTCATAAAGTAAAGGATCTTGGTGTGTGTGAAGTTCATCATTTCAATTGACTCCTTCCCCTGCTTGCTAAAATTACAGTATACAACCTTGTAAATAGTAAATATAAATAAAAATAATAATGCACATAATTTTTCATCTGAACTACTTTTATATGACTTAATACAAACTAGTGTTTGCATTCTGTGGTTATCCTTTAGTGAGCAACTTGGTTGAGAACCAAATTGCTCAACATGGGAAACTGTTCATTAGTATATGTATTAAAATTACAATATTAATGGGTGTTTCTTCAGTTAAAAATATTACTTGATTAAATATAGCTTGACAGTGAAAGATGAATAAGTGATAGCATTAAGAGATAATCAAATAATATATATCTTTGAAATGAAATAGGTATGTATTTATGTCCATCTACCGAAATGGAGGTGCAAAACATATGAACAGCGCACTGTCATCCTTACCAGTTTTCATGGGGATAATATTTCGTCATTAATGAACAGGAAAAAATCTTTTTCTTGTTTCTCAAAAAATTTAAAGTTTTCTTCATACCAAAATATTAAATTGAATAGACATGTCCATAATTAAATTGTATCAAGATCTGTACAATCAGTGCCATTAGTATTAGTAAATTTTTTATCCATACACAGTACTTTAATAAATTTTCACCTCTTTATAAAAAAAAAGTAGGAAAGAAGGAAGGAAGGCATTCTGACCTTTAAAATTTTATCAAATTTAGTCATTCATCTTTATATAAATAAATATTACTGATTTTTTTTAACCTTGTGCCATATCTTACAGGCCTTTAATTATTTCACATTGTGCTTCTTTCTCTGTCTTCTAAAAATATATTTATGAAAAATTTATATATATATATATACATATAAATGAAACCTAAACAGCAAATTATATTTAGTATATCATCGATGGCCAACTTCTGAGATCTTTGTACTAATTTACCGTAAATATATAGTAACAATTTTTATTCTTTTGTTTTTAAACCTTGTGCTTTGCTGTGAATATAGCCTACCTTTGATCAATAAGACCTCCCTGATAAAAACTGCATTGTCTCACTGAATGTTTTTTTCACTTGGGATGCAAAATTTCTTTAAAATTTTCTGACCAAAATACATGGATTAAAAAATAATCTTCATTAACAAGTACTTGGATATATTACTGAGTCTCACAGAAGTATACCAGAGAAAAAACATGTCTTTGTTCATTCGTTTTGTTGGCAGAAGTCCATTCCTTGTAGTTGTAAAACTGAGGTTTTGGGTTGCTTACTGTCTGCCAGTTTGGGTTTGTTTCTAGTTTTTAGAAGCTACTGTCATTTATTGATTCATGAATGGTCACCTTGTTTCATCTTTAAAGCCATCAGCAGCTGGTCAAAGCCTCTCAGGTTTCAAATCTCTCCTGCTTCTTCATCTGCTGCCACACCTCTCTGAATGATTATTTTGGAGGGATTTTAGTCTGCCTCTCCCTTTAAAGGGACTCCTTCTGGGAGTCTATCCGATGCCCCTTGTAACTGAGGCCTTTCCCTTCCCACTGCTGAGGTTACAGACTGTTCCCAGCCTTGGGAAATGTTCTCCCTATTGATTTCCAATGCTTCTTTCCTCATCTTTCAGTCACTTGCTCTCAGACCAAAGTGTGTATTTTTGGAAGTTTCCCTGTATCATCTTCCTGCAGTCTGTCCCATAAGTTCAAAACTTTTTCACTTCTCCAAATTTTAGTTTCTGTCTCTTTAATTCATCCACAGAACTGAGCTGTGTTTTGCTTGCCAATTTCTACAATGTATCCTGGAAAAGATCTCATCTCATTTGTTTCCTGTGCTGCTTATCCTGCTATGTGTAAAACCATTATTTTATATATTTTGTCTAGTTAGCTACTTTTAGTTCTTTTAGCACATGAGGACAATTCTAGTAGCAGTTAATCTTTATAAGCAAAAAACAGATGTCCTTCAATATATGCTGATTAAATTTTTTTCCTATGGCTATTTTCATACCACATTTTCTATAATGTAATAACCAATTGATTAGTTGGAGAATGTAATTTATGTTAGCCTTGTTTTT
This sequence comes from Mormoops blainvillei, assembly GCA_004026545.1. Taxonomy (NCBI): domain Eukaryota; kingdom Metazoa; phylum Chordata; class Mammalia; order Chiroptera; family Mormoopidae; genus Mormoops; species Mormoops blainvillei. The sequence continues at coordinate 92,987 of PVJD01004195.1, read as the reverse complement.
TATTGATTGCAAAAATCTAAAGGTTTGGGTAGAAGCTTGGGTTTAGAGGGAAAAAATGATGTTTGTGGAAAATTAGCTTCCAGTTTGAACGACATTCAACTGTTTTAATGAAAACAGGTGTTGGAGATGTCAAGACTGCATATGTCAAAGAGCTGAATTACCACTGAGAAAAAAATAAAAACTTATCGTAGTTTTGAATAAAGGTAATATTTGCTCAAATATTGTGCAAATATTAGATTGTACCCTACTATCTAGGTTGTAAGCTTTGAGTTTGTAGCTTGGAGAATTTAATTGAAACTCTTTCAGGAAATAATACACATTTTGAGTTTGAAGTTATCTATACCTAATACCCAGGCAGGCACTTTTTTAAAAAAATGAAACATTTTCATTAATAAGAGCCATTTTGATTTTGCATGCTATTTCAGGAGAACCACTATCTTTTTATAAATTAAAAGGCTATATTTCAAAAAGAACATATCTGTCCTGTATCGGAATGGGCATAGTTGATAATTTGGGTGGATTCTGGTTTAGCAGATACGAATAACATTGGTGGAGAATACAGTTCAGCACTCATTTGCACATTATTCTTAAGCACTGAATAATGGAGACATTGTTACAGATATTATTCACAATTGGAAGAGCAAAGCTAACCACCAATTTATTCAAGAGGGGCGGATTTGTCTAAATTATTTACAAAAAGATACTGCCCTACTCCTAACACAATGTTTTTCAACTCTGCCTTTATGTTAGAACTACCCTCAAATCTTAAAAAAAAAACACTGATATTTAATCTGAGGAGAATAAACAATGTGAATAAGTGAAAACTTCCTGCATGTTATTAATAAAATGTCCATTATTATAAAATCACTTCTTGATTAGAAGAAAATTAAAGTTTACCAAATATCCAAATAAATTAGTATCTAAAATTGTAAATAGCTATGTGAGTCTGGCTTATCCACCCATAGATGGACACTTGACTTCATAAATATTGTGGTATTGTTATTTTTGCAGAGACCATGAATATTATTTGAATTTATTTTCTCCTATAATTTTATACTTCAACAAAATAATATGTATCTGACTTCCTTTGTAAGATCATATGTTTATTATGATATACATGACTTGATTTTTATTATTGTAAAAAACACAATAACATTTAACTAGTTTTTAAAATATTATACTATTCATGAACAAAAAAATCAACTTCTCTTAAGCTTTAATTTAAATGAGGAAAAAGGACAAATAAATCAAATCACCAAAAAAAACACCAGATGTTAAATTATATGTTTTAATTGTACAATATTTGGCAAATTTCTACCTTTTCTGCAATTAAAGATTAATTAAAACTGTCGTCAGTCAAACCCCTCTCAGAGAGAACCCTGTGCCTCTAGCTCTCTGCTCTCCTTCAAATTTCACTGTTGTTGACAAGATCCTTCTATCTACTTATTCAATGTCTAATGAACATATTCGCTACCCCACAGAGAGTTCAGAATTCAGTGAATAGCAATAAGGAAACAGCTGAAAAACACAATAAGAAAAATGTTTGGAAAGAACATAAAGTGCTTATTATGAACAAGCAGGAAATGGTTATAATGGGAGTTCAACGAGGAGCCCATGACACTGCAAGTTAGGACACCATGTGATACGTTTTATAGCTTAGCAGAGGTTGACAGGACTCCAAAGTGGTAAGAGAGTAACTTGGTTGTTATAACTTAGTTCAGGAAACTCAAGGGGGAACCTCTAGTGGTTCTCCCTTTATTCTGCCTCAAATGAATCTGTATTTCTGATTCTTAGTGCTATAGAGGATACTGGGAAGGGGCATGAAAATGGAAAACTTTCTTCTGTATAAAAACAGCGAGTTGGAGCCTTGGGTGGTCTCAGTGGGTCTAAATCTGCAAGTAACCATCTCTGGTTGGGAGAGCTGCTTACCTCTCCACTCTAAACAGTCACACTCTGTATGGGAGGGTGGACTTGCTGACCTTCTTCTTCTTCTTTGCCTTGCCACTGAGCTCTCTCAGAACCTGCTGTGCACCAAGCTTTAGCCCATCTCTTGGATTTCTAATTCTCCCACGTACTCTTATAATAAACCATAACACTATTGATAATTAGAAGTACAAGTGTTGCTTAAAAATGTCTAATTTGTTCACACATACATTTTGTTGTAGATGCAGACTCTCAAGAGAACAAGATGGTGCAATGGTTCATTTTCCATTTTACCACCTAACACAATGCATCGGCAAGCCTAGGTTGTTTTCTGCTCATCATTTAACTAATTAATGACTTGCCACTAGTCTATTTTATTGTATCCTCACTCTTTGTACCTATTACCCATGAAGTATTCATACTCTATCTTCTCCCATAGACCCATCCATGCACAACCTCACTCATGGCTATGAGCACAATAAGTACAACCAAGTATTGAACTGCTAACAAACTAAAATTTATGTTGGAAATGATGAATAATGGAGAAAAAGGAAGAAATTATACGAGACTTGCCCATCCCCCAACTCTTGGTCACAAAATGAAGAGGGTTTAAATATGGAATAAAAATAAAGTGTGCCCATTTTAGTCATAATTATATCTCTCTCCAACAGACAGAGGGTTAAAACAGAATCAAAACAAATACTCAACATATTTCACTTTATAGCTCAACTACTCTTTCACAAGAAACAAGTAATTGTCAAGGAATTAGTCTAGTAAGTTAGCAGATATTGATATTTTCTTAAATATATCCAGCCTTTTGAATTTTTTCTTTAGCTGTACTTTCTAATTTGTTTTACAGTGTGTATATAAGTATGCGTCTATACACATATAACTCTACTAAGCTGCTACTATGAAGTATTTAATTAAAAATTTTAATAATGTTCATAGACAAATATGGAATCAAGCCCTTACAACTTGAACACTAAAAAATGGCCCATTCTACAATCAATGTTTGCTTTCTTTTTTCTTTTTAAATCAGAACCGTAGCAGCTCTATTACTGAGATCAAGTAGTTATCTATGAAGATTTCCCCCACTATTTACCTCAGCCCAGTTTGAATTGCAAAGCCCTATAGAATGATCCTTTAGATTATATTTGCCTTCAAGCCTATGACATTTTGAATAGCTCAGACATTATATTGTCAAATCTCCCACAAATATTCAGACTCTGAAACTTCTCAGTAAATTTCAGTTTGACTTTTCACTCAAACTCTGAGCATTATTTCTACATCCGGATAAAAAATAATGATTCCCATACATCATTCAATCATTCTAGGTCTCAGTTCCTGTTTCTTTATTATCGGGAAATTTGGGAAAAAAGTAACAGAGAGTCAAATAATACCGTATTATGCTTTCAAAAATGTATGTATTTATATTTAGTTGCAGCAAAATGTTTATGATTACTGTATAATAATGGTTACAGAACAGAGCTATAGTTCCATAACTATATTATTAATTCTTATAACATTAACATCTTTTTAAAAATGGATTATTTTTTATTGTGGAAAGCACTGAAATCTATTGATTATTTATATTTTATACATATAATGAAACCATATTGTTCTATATGAATTAGCAGTACTTAAACAAAATAAAAATATATGTTCCTATAAAAAATGATTTTATAAAAATGCACTATAACGAGGAACTGAAAGAAATAGAAATGTTACTGATGCAACACTGAGCGTTAAACTCTTAGGATGTAAAACATGTTTTATCTGTAACTGATAAAAAAAAAAAGCCTCATAATTCAAATAATGACCCTTTAGAATTCAACTGGCACTAAAGCCAAAAGGTAAAATGAAACAAATGTCAAACATTTCTTTTCAGTGTGTGGGAAAAAAGCTTTTAAGAAAAAATAATTTTAAAAAATCAAAGTATTTAAGGAAGTTTGTTCAAAGTTTTTGAAATACATATGTAGCCCTTGTGGCATCAAGATCTGGACCTATTTGGCCACAGCAACTTAAAGCTCTAATATCCAAGTCCAACCATACCCTCTACATCTGAGGAGGATGAAGTGATATTATGTGAATACCTATTAGAAGAATTTGGAAAAATTTAGGAACAGGCTTATTTTAAATTTATAGGCATTTTCCAATAGAACACTAAAATTAATTCTCATGTTGTGTTTTAGATAATATGTGAACCATTCTATTTTGTAGTAAAAAATATATCTTCTCGTTTTTATCAATAAACTCATTGAATTTTGACTGTACTTGCCAATAAAAATGAGAGGTAGAGAGGCATTGATAGACTAAATGCCCCATTCTCCTACAATATAGAACAAACGAGTGTCAATGTAAGAAATGGAAAGAAATTCAAAATCCACAATTCACAAAATGGAACCATCCAAAATAAAAATGACAGTGCAGCATGGGGTGAGAGCTGATTTCAAAACTGCTCCTAATTATATTAATCAAAGCTAATTATCCAATACATTTATCACCTGGATAGGCTGATGTTTTCAAGGCAATGACACTTTCATCTCTTGACTTTGGTCTATTATTTTTCACCTTAAACCCCACTGCATAACCCAATAAATCTATGTTAACATTTTTAATTATGTAATTGCAATAGTTTTTGCCAACAGTATACATACCAGAATGAGGGAATATCAAACTATTAAGTAGTTTGACCTTTTGGTCTTGTCTGGTTTTGTTGCTGAAAGCATATATGGCTCTAGTGGCATCTCATGCAGAATAATGACAGAATCATCACTGGAACGTGAAGCCACAATCTTCAGGGAGTTAATCATGACCGGTAATCTCCACAACATTCTTTTATTATTTGAGCATAGAAGCAGTGACAGTAAGATATTTTAGTTTGTTTACTGATTATAAATAAACCTCAAATCAGCTTCTCAGGGAAAGTGGAGAAGTAAAAATATTACACATTAGCTAATTTGAAATTACTTATTGTGTGAAGTTGATAATTACAGTGGCAGGTTCTATCTCGGACTCAGTGGATACATGCTTTCATTGCTGAGGTCTTAAAATCAGACTTTTCAGCAGCAACATCTGAGGGAAATTTATGCAAAATAAATTTTCCTGTCATCTATCCTCATTTGAAATAAATTATTGTCATAAAATTAAAGAAAAAAAAGGTTCTATTTTATGTATTTATGCTGTTATTTTAATATTGTCTTAACCGTGAGATCACTGAGTGTACTTACGCTTGAATTAATGTTAGTTTGAAGCTTCTAAAATTCAATTAATACTATTTTTTGCAACTAGTCCAAAAGAGTTTGTATGTTGAAACCTGGAATAATAAGACCTATGACAATGTGTTTTTCATACTTAAACAGTAGAAAATTTGTCCTTACATTTGAATGAAATGAAAGTTGTTGGTTAGGTTGGTGAGTATCTGGGAAAGGGGCAGAAGAACATTTAAAAACCTGGAAAAGAGTCTGACTCTGTCGGTGTTTAAACAAAAGAGTTGTGTTAGAAAAAGCAGTTTTTAAAAACTATGTAACATGTATTAGTCCCCACCACCATCAGCAAACATACCTACATTCACTGGTAGAACAATAAATGCAGTGATGAAACAATTTCTTGAGGAAAGAAAACTGGAGTTAGCTTGAAAATGTTCTAATTGGAGGCTGTACTATGCCCCTTATAGTTTATGGGAGCACAGACAAGTTACTCAACTTACCTAAACCTCAGTTTCCTCATTGCAAATGTTAAAGAATTGAACTAAGTATTTTAACAACCAAACTGTCTAAATGTTAATTCATTTAATAAAACTAACGAACCATCTACATGTTTAATGTTTGAATTTTACTGTCAACTAATTGTTTATCTGTACTCTAAAATAGTGTGAACAAATCCATCCAATTTCACTAATGATCTAGTATTTATATTAACTCATATTGATTTGAATATATTACATGGTGGACATTTCAGAGAGGCTCTCAAAGCTTTAATGTTTACCTGAGAAAATACACATACAGACTTGTGTTCTAATAGTACCCTGATTTAAGCTTCATTGTACCTACTGTTTTTCCTAACTCAAGAAAAAGTAACATTAAATAGACTGATCAAATCCCAGGTAGTGCTAAATCAAAAAAGAAATGCAGTCTTAGAAGAAATGAAATGCAGGATAGTCTTGAAAATTGGGGGATCATAATTACATGTCAACACATGCACCAAATAAGAGCCAGGGTCGGCATTGTCATCATCAGCATCATGACCATCGTCACAGCTATTTGTTAGTGAACACCAGGCCCCAGGCAGAGTCTTAAGAGAAATGTATCATGTCGTGTATGATGTCATGGAATTCTACATTAGTCCAAGAATTTTGATACGTTTGTCACAATACAGTAATCACATTTTGAAATAACAATCTGTCCTTATTAAGGTGAATATTTGAAATTAAGAGAAGCCTTCCTTATTATGTTTGTAGAAAAGTAAGACTAGGGCTGATATGTAACAGTCAGGTAACATTACAATACAAAGGAAAAATATCTTACCTTGAGTATAACACTTTTGAGTGACTATAAAAAGGGAGGAACCTGTGGTGTGTTATATTCATGCTTAGCCCGACATACTGGGAACACACTTAAATGTGTCATGGCACTAGTTGTCAAAACTGTAAACATTTAAGATCATGGGTCAGATTCAACTCTGAAGTTGCTTAGCTCAGAAACTATACCATGAAATTATTCAGCCAAATTACAGAGCTACATTCAGTGTGAGGATAACCTCGGTAGCAGGGCTAATGACCTAGGTCAAATACATTCCAATAAAAGCAACTGATGGTAGAAAATAGGGCACTTGATCATTGAGTTTATCACCTATCAGAGTCTCCTGCCGGCAGGCGACCAACAGCGGACCTTTGACACAGTCAGGGCGGATGAGGCGGCGGCTGCGCAGCAGAAGCAGCCTTGGTTGGGTCTCCTGGTCATCCCTCCTGGAAGGCCTACTGTTATTAGTGGTTAGGGGTGGAATTTTCTGGTGCTTGTACTTTACTGCAAAAAACCAGCACAATTCCCCTAATGCTGTGCAAAAGGATTTGCTTATTGTAGAACAAAAGCCCCCGACCACTCCACCGCTTCCCGTTTCCCCTGTCTGGGAAGTTAATATTAGGTCATGGACAGACCAGCTGCCAGAGAAATGGAGAAAAGTTCTATCAAAAGTTTCCCCTGATAGGACAGCACCTCCTAGAATTATTATGACCACTACCCCTCCTATACCCTGGAGGGGGTAATGATAAATGGGGATATATGGGTGAAAAGGCAGGGAAAATTAGTTAGGTATTATGATTTAAGTACAAGGGAACGAATACAGAGAAGCCTGAATGTATACAAACGGCGTAAATGCCCTCAGGTGGGGAGTTGACTATTCACCGAGGCAGCTAAATAACAAAGACTTCAAATTCCCTATAGAAAAGGTCGTTTTGTCTACTGAACCTTTTTGTAACCGTTTATCCGCTCACTAAAACCTAGTAGACATTCCATTCTTGGCCCAGCCCAGACTTAACATCCCAAATATTTACACCTCTTTAAAGGTCCCAATAGCCTTCCTGGTAAGAATGACCCTTAATTAGAAAGTTACAATAGCAGTTCCCGGTACTGTGTTATGCTAATCGCACTATGCGTCACTTCTTTGTTCTTTCCTTATGAGAAATAAAGCTCCTGAGCTTAAGGCAGGCAGTCCAGAACCACAAGTCTGACTGTCGTCCTCCTGTACCGCACCCTTATGTCTGTCTCCGTTTCTTCGCGGAGCCGTCTCTCCTTCGGGGACCCTGAGACCCGCCGAGGCTGGACCCCGACAGTCTCCTAATGAAAGCTTCTAATCATTAAAGGCATGAGTGGTAAGAGAGTGAACTCTCTTCTCACATTCTTGGTTACAAGTTGCAGCCATTTGGAGTGGGGCTACGAGTTATTTGATATAAAACACATGATAATCTCTTTACTAGATTAAATACTGTTCTCATAAAAAGTTCAAAATCAGGAATGGAAGTCTATTTGACATCAGAACAAGGTAGGAAATTTATAAATATGACAGTGAAGACCACAACAGAGCTATCAAAGAAACTAATAAAATTTTTGCAGCCTTGAATTTTATTTGGGACTGAAAGAACTTGTGAATACTTAATGTATATTTTTAGTAAATTTATCAGTGATTATCAAATTTAACTAGTCAGCAGGCTTGATATTAAGAATAACTGACTCAGAATATTAATTAAGAAACCTTTAATTAAGCCAGGCAGTGAAAGACAGATACCATATGATCTCACCTATAAGTGGATTATTATCAACAAAATAAACAAGCAAGCAAAACATAACCAGCAACATTGAAATAAAACACAGACTGACAGTAACCAGAGGGGAGGAGGGAGGGAGATAATAGGGGAAAAGGAGGGAAAGGGTCATCAAGGAACACGCATAAAGGACCCAGTGACAAAGCCAAATGGGGGAAGGGTTGAGGGTGGGAGGTGGGCGTGGGTGGGGCTGGGGAAAGTGGTTTTAGGAAAACGTTGACAAAAATAAAGGAATAGACAGGGGGAGGCTAAAAATAGTATAGGGAATTGAGAAGTCAAAGAACTGGTATGTACAACCCATAAACATGATCTAAGAGGTGTGGGGATGATGGGATGGGTGCAGGGCGGAGTGGATAAAGGGGAGAAAAAAATGAGACAACTGTAACAGCATAATTGATACAATATACAAAAAAAAAAAGCATTAAATTTTTTTTTAGGCAAGCAGGCCTTACATTGCAAAATGATATTATTTGAAATGAGCCAAGCAGATCTCACACCATTTTAGACTCCTTTTTGGTAAAGAATGAACATCACAGCCTGGAAAACTTTTTTATCTTCACAAAGAAAACCTTAAGGAAGCTATTGAAAATTTCTGGAATGTGTGAATTTAACAATGGCAATATACAAAAAACAACTGTAATTCTATATTCTGACAGAATACTGCATAGAAAAAAAGTGAATTCTTTATAATAGCAATAAAATACTTAGAGATGAATTTAAAATTAAAGGAAAAAAAAGAAAACTTTATCTCTCTAAATAAGATAAAATATCATAATTGAAGCAATACATTCAAGCATCTCCTCTTTGGAGTGAGTTTTAAGTTAAAATAAGCCAGGAAGAAATGTATCTTTCATCCCATGGTAAAAAGGTTAAAAGAGATAAAGAAGCCAGCAGTTACTATACTACCTTACATGAGATTCACATGGGGATAACTGTGTGAAGTGATTAAGTTCAGAGTCCATATCTTAATTTCAAACTCAAGATTTAACACTGATTAGTTTTATATCCCTAACCGAGTACTTTTTATCTCAAAACACAGTTCTCATAGTATCTGCTGCAGTGCTGGTTCCTTGGCTATCAGAGTTTAATAAATTCTCAAAAAAATAGTGTCAAATAACATCAATTATTAGTAGTAGTGGTAGTAGTGGTATTATTGGTAGTAATAGTAGTAATAGTAGCAGTAAATAGTAAATATTAAATAAACATCAATTTTCTTCATTATTATTATTAGATAATAGAGGGTAAGAAAGTGGGAGAGTATTTCTAATGTGCTGAGAATTTTTGTCAGCACTGCAGTTTATATAATTAAAATTATAAAAATATATGCCATATAAAATTATAATTGCCTTTTATAAAAGAGCTAATCTAGCTCAATTTCAACCTTCTCCATGATATAAAGTTTGGATTCAATGTTATTCTACAGAGGAGATTTTTTTCCTATACCTCCCTCCAAATACTTGAAGGTTTCCTCATTGATTTTTGATGTTACCGATATTATTTTACAATTATGTTTACATGGTTGTAGTTCAGGGTTCTTCTGTTCCACTGGTTTATTTGTACTTTGTTATGCCAATTCTACTATCTTCTTAGTAATTTAAATTTGTAATATGTCTTAATAATTGTTCAGAAAATCTACACTTTTAGATCTTCCACTTTAAACACATTTCCGAGTTCCACTACCATATCTGTGACATCGTCTTTTCTGGCGAATAACAAGTTACTGAGGGCAAGATAATTTAACTTTTTTTGGCCTTTCCAGGACTCAATAACTTAGGGAGATACATGTTTACATGCTGCAAAAACTTTGTTCATTATTTGTCTTAACAGCTTAAGCTCTTTGGATAAAGAAAATACTTTTACAAAATATAGCACAAATTGTTATAGAAATAACATGATTTATATATCATGCTAAATACATATTGCATAAACATGTTTCAAAAACAATTACAATGATAGTCAATAGTTCTTGTGAACTCAGTAACAGATAAAATAATTGGTTAATAATTTTATTCTGTATATCATGTTATTGTTAGAAGTTTAAATTTTATAAATTTGCAATTTTCCAATGATTCTAAGAGCATTTGCTCACTTCAATGTCAATCTTTTCCATTTTACGTCAGTTTTGTGGCAATATATATGTGTATAAAACAATTTTTGTGCTAAATTATATGTTATTTTCACGTGCCTCCTTGAGCATTTTCTTGTATTTTGCCATTGCTTCTCCCAAATCATGGGTACAAAGCTGCTAATCTGAAGACTCTTTCATGCCTTTGACATGAAAATTGAGCGTTGATAGAATAGAAAGATTTCGTGTTGCTCTCGGGCAGAATGGTCGTCATATAAAGCTGCCGGAGGTGCCAGATTCCTCCTTTGCCCCGCCCACCCCCACCCGGCAGCTTCCCTTTTGGATGACTGTTTCTGGGTCCCTACTACCTGTGTTCAAAAGCGTACTCTCTAACGGAAGGGAATTCAGAGAAATGTCTTCCACGATCCTTAAATTCTGTTAACATTCATTGTTCTGCTCTTCTTCTTTAGAAATAAAAAATATAACAATTAATTCAACTCAATCTATGTAGACAAATGCAATTTTATATTTTAAATATTTGCTATGATTCTACTATGAATAACTATAAAAATAGAAAATAGAATTTGATTATAGCAAGATTTTTTTTTCAGAGGGAACCATTCTTGGAATAAGAAGTGTTTTTGTCTTTTCTGTAAGTACTATAGGGATATAGAGCATGTTTTTTTCTCTTTCAAATATCTATGAAATGAGTTCTTGGAATTTCTCAGTAAATATGCATTGATACTTCACTCTGAATGATTAAAGATCAACCATGTGCAAGGCTTTTCAGTTCACGGGTGATTAGGTTTACTGCTGAACCTATTTCCCTCTTTGTCCTGCCAGGTTTGATTGCAGACAAACATGTTACAAACAGGGAGATGCTAATTCAAAGGGACATTTACAAATTGGAGAAGTAGTCACAAGCACACCGCACAGTTGGAAAGATTATATGTGGATGGGTTAAAAAAGAAAACTAGTACTCACATGCAAAATGAGCTGTAGTTAAAAAAAATGGTATTACAGAAAATAAAAAGGTAAAGATTTGCTATCAGCCTTTTAACCTAGCATATTGGGGTGACATTTTATTTGTTTTAAGCTTCCCTTCCTCCTGCAAGTAGAATATCCACTTGGCCAGTAGTAGAAGCTTGACATTAATAAACCACTCAAATAAAGTATTAGGCCTTGGCAGGTAGGCTTTCTGATATTATTTGTCAGTGTTTGATGAAGGGCAGGGATTCTGATAATCCCATGAATGTCTTCTATCAAAGACAGAAATGAATCTGAGGAAAGATAAGGAAACAAAACCAAAACAAAGAAGAAACTCGACTTTATCCAGAGCAATGAAAAAAAAAATCACCATACTTCCAAATTATTTATTTGTGGATTATAAATTTAGACTCACTGATTTCACTTCTAACAGAAAGCAAGACTTTAAATGATTTATAAAGGGAAGATAATTCCCTTTATAATTCCCTGTATAAAATGCCACTGACATAGACTGGAATCTTAAAAATAAATACAAAATCCAAGAGAGTCACAGAATCAATTTCTATACAAAAGGTTTCACATTAACTATAAAATTCATATAAATTTTGGTAAAATGTTGAATACTGGGACACTCTAGTAAAGATGTTTGGTTTTAAACATGACAAGAGATTATAGGCAAATTTCCCAGGTAAAATGTGATCATGCTTGCTGCAGACAAATCAAAGATTCTCTAAACTTATTCTTGGAACAGCAGGAATCCTGAAGCAAATTCAATAAAATTCCAGTATCTGACCTCATATTCAATCTGCTAGCTATCATTTAATTTTCTTTTTAGGAATCCAAACGCTTTCCTTAATGCCTAATTATGTTCTATTCCGTCTGTATAACAGACCTAGAATAGAAAATGGGAAAAAGAAAGCTGTGTTTTTGAATATAAACATAAAAGATTAGAGAAAAATAAACTCATGTATTAGAATATATTATTATTATAAAATAAAATTTATAAATTATATACTAATTAAAAGTAGACAATGCCAATTGAATGCATGTTTCATAGCTGATGAAAAAATGTGTTTACAAAGATATAGAAAATGATTAACTTTTCTCTTTATATTTCTTTAATAGCCAGCTTAAAATTCAAAATACCTATATTTTTGAAAATTATTTTATTTGATTATAAGTATGGGTATTAACAACTTCTTTTAAAAACAGATTGAGTTTAATATACTATAAAAGTGTCATCTAGGTAACTATTACTTCCTTGTCCATAGTAATTTTATATATTGAAGATGAGGCCTGTCAATTACAATACTAATATTTTGATGTGTGTATCTGTATGTGTTCACACACATGTGTGTGTATTTATAAAATACGTTCGAAGACAATTTTTAAGAAAAATACTGTCTATATGGAATGACTGATATAGCAGAATATGTTATGGATATATAGGCCCAAATATTTCACGTTTAGTTATTTAAAAGGCACAAGAATCAAATCCTATGACAGTGAATGTAAATTAGCTTTTGGTTTATTAGGTTTTTATAAAAATGCTCATCTCACTGTTAGAAACTTTTCCTTCCCAATATGCCAAGGAAAGCACAACTGATGCTTGTCCAGTGAGATTAGAATCAAAGAAGGGAAAACCAAGTACCTTCGGTCATGTCTGGAGAATTCTCAGATGGGCTGAACAAAAGCCTTCTACACAACCACTCCTGAATTTTATTTACTAATTGAAACTGTGATACAGTCACTGGCGTATATCACCATTACTTGTGACTACACTGTGCCTAGGCCTCAGCATGATAGGCACCAACCAGCCCACCTTGGGGAGGAAGATTCAAGTCGGGGTCTTGAGAACCTGAAGTGTACTGGAGAGGAAAAGACAAATGGACAAACACAGGAAAATATACCCAATCTGCAGTGGTGCAAGACTGAATGCTATGGCACATAGAGTGAGAAATCAGCGGGAGCGTTTAGGAAATGTTTAGTGAAGAAATAAAATTACAACTAAGATGCAACGGTCAAAGGGAAGAAAAAAGAGATCTCATTCTGTATATAATGTATAATGGTAGTGGTGGTAATGTGAGAAAAGAGGAAAATTCAGGTAGAAAAAAATTTTGGGGCAAAATACTTATGTGATACTTAAATAAAGTTTTTTACCTGCTCTAAGTCCATTCTGAAGTTTGTGAATATTCACATTGAAACATGACAAATAAAGGAAATAAAATATTTCATATGTTTAAAATACATCTAGATGTTTTCTTAAATGTTTGAGTTTGCATATTTTCATGCTAAAAGTTTCCTATTCTATGAAATAATTACATATATAAATATATACATATACATATATATACATATTTAATCACCTTACTCAGTAAAACACACAGTTTATAACATTGGGTGTTCATTTGTTTCAAACTTTTAATTTTCTTTTCAGATAATGACAGCAATACATCTACCAGCTCTTGCTTCAGAACTGTAGGGGTTTCAGTTTGTATAGAACACTCAGAGATGCACTTAAGAAAGGTTTAAGGTGAAATAAAAAAAAACCAAACTGATTGTAACCAGAGGTGAGGGGAACAGGGGAAAGGGAGGGAAGGGTCATCAAGGAACATGCATAAAGGACCCATCAACAAAGCCAAATGCAGGAAGGATTGAGGGCAGGAGGTGGAGGTGGGTGGGGCTGGGGAAAGTGGTGGTGAGAAAATGTTCACCAAAAGAAAAAGTGGACTGAACGGGGAGGCTGGGAGTAGTGTGGGAAACTGAGAAGCCAAAGATCTGGTATGTGCAGTCCGTGGACATGGACTAAGAGGTGTGGGGATGACAGAATGGGGTACAAGGTAAAAGGGATAAGGGGGTGGGGGGAATGGGACAACTGTAACAGCATAGTCAATAAAATATACAAAAAAGGATGTGTGGTTATAGAGTAAGCATGTACCAGATAACAGATAATCTTCTGTATTTAAAATTAAGACTTTATCTTGTGCCTTTGGGGAAGCATTAAGTAATTTTAGCAAAAAAGTAAGAAGATTAAATTTGTTCTTTTGAACTATTACCTTAGTTACTACATAAAGTAAAAAGTGTTACGGAGCAAGACTGGATGAGACATGAAAAGTAGTAAAATGAACTGTTACAGTAGTTCTGGAGACAGCTAAAGTTGTTTTAATCTAAGACAATAGCAGTGGGATAAAGAACTATGGTTGTCTAATTAAGATTTATGAACACATAAAAATTGCATAGAAAGAGCTTTTATTTTTTAACGTATTTATTATACTCTACTATATTTATCATATATGATTTTTCTTCAAAACACATATAGGAAGTGATATAAAATATCAATGACATTTTTTAGTGCATCTTTGGTCAAAACTTTTCTACTACATCTACAAACTTTAAAACGCACAGACATGCCCTGGCCAAATGGAACATTTGGTTGGAGTGCCATCCCATATAACAAAAGTTTGCAGGTAAGGCCCCTGGTCAGGGCACACAATTAACTTGCAGATTCAATCCTTGGTCAGGGTGGATATTGGAAGCAACCAGTTGATATCTGTCTGTCTCTCTCTCTCTCCCCCGCCCCACCCCTTCCTCTTTCTCTCAAATCAATAAATATATCCTCCAAGGAGGATTTAAAAAACAAAACAAAATAAAATATAGACATTTTCCTCATTTTAAAGTGCCTTTTAGAGCCTAGTGATGAATACAAATATTTAGAAGTCAGTTATTCTTTCATACAAAATGACTTGATTATTTTGAGATTTATTATATTGGTCATGTGGTCATGTTTAAATACTGAACACTAGATATCATTACATTTAGGTAGAAAGACCTGACTAGTGTTGATATGTAATCAAAAGTCAATTATAAACAGCTATGTTCTTGCCACCATAATAAAACCAAGACAGGGCATATTTGAGAAACCACTAATGCATTGAATACACAACCTGAAAACAAGAGCCTTACCATCTATACAAGGTGATTTAAATGCACGATTATTACCTTAAATTCACTTCACAGCTTGGATTGCAATCTATAAAATTTTAATAACATAAGTAACAAGAGGTTAAGATAATAAATTAAAGTTAAATATTTTTAATGTAATAGGGCGGTCAATAGAATTGTCCTTCTCTAGATCTGAACTTTAATTTTGATTTAATCAAACTCTCTAGTTAATACTGATGTTATCCAGCAAAGAAATATCTATTGCTAGCACTGTGCTAGTAATGTAATAGTTTTTTAAATTAAATTTATTTGTGGTTATACTAGCCAATAATATTATATAGGTATCAAATGTACAATTCTATATCATCTGTTTGTTGCATGGTGTATTTACCACCCAAAGTTAAATCTCCTTCTATCACCATATATTTGACCGCCTTTACCTTTTACTACCCCCCACTCTACTTTCCCTCTTGTAATCACCATACTGTTGTTTGTTTCTATGGGTTTTTATTTGTTTTAACAGAAGA
The DNA here is from genome assembly GCA_004026545.1 of Mormoops blainvillei. Classification (NCBI taxonomy): domain Eukaryota; kingdom Metazoa; phylum Chordata; class Mammalia; order Chiroptera; family Mormoopidae; genus Mormoops; species Mormoops blainvillei. The sequence continues at coordinate 77,224 of PVJD01004195.1, read as the reverse complement.
AGTTGCCCTTTTGAAGTATATTATTTAAAGTCCTGAGAATAAATTTAAAATAATTTGAGTTTTGTTTAGTAAAGCACTATTTACAAAGTCATGGAAAAGTATAGCCAAACGATTAGGCAAGGCTTGGAATTTCAGTGCTGTGCCTCTGCAGCAATAGGAAGAGGAATCTGTTACTGGAACTCTATAAGAAGAGTTCTTGAAATGGGACAGCTTCAAGAACATCAGTGCCTTTTAGCAAACAAACTTCCAGCCCAAGGTGAACATTTAAGTAGAAGAATGAGAAAATAAATACATTGAATCCCCCAACATCCCACTCTCTTCTCTTGCAAAGGAGTTTCACATGGGTCACACCCAACCAAAAAGCTGAGGTGGTTGTGGTACATTGATGACATCCTTCCCTGTTAACATTTTATGGGTGAGAACAGGGAATAGAGTGTGGAGACAGATTTCAATGAGCAAAGAGACAATACCCAGCACCTACAGACTCTAGTAGGCAGGTGATTACAGTTCTCAGAGGTGCTTGCTCCAACAGTAGTGAATAATTCTGGTTAAATGTTTAATTCTGTTCTTGCAAGGTCCTTGAAAGCAACTCACAGCAAAAAGTGTTTATCATGAAATAGTAAGAATAAGATAAATTTAACCAGGCAAACAGTAGTATAATACCGCAGACCTGTGTTTCTCACACTTTTGTACTGTAACACACAGACTCATTTTAAAAGGGAAAGAAAAATATAAAATCTCATAGGCCTTAGAATTCTGTAAATTATTTATTCAAATATAGCTTGATGATGTTCAAATATAAAACTAGGTCTAAACATATTATGTTTGTTACATATGCTGTGGTGCAAAATCTTAACAAAATAAGTTACTAACAACATTGTAAAACAAAATAAAATTAATATTAATGTATTTGAAGGAAGAAGTTTTCTGGATTCCAAGTTGGTTTTTACAGAATCTAAGTCAAATGTAAATATCACAGACTTTTGTATAGATTGTACTTATCCAACCAAAACTGGCTACTAGCTCAATTTTTGTTCCTCTTGAAACTATTTAAACCACTGGGAAGTCCTCATTCATAATCTGTTGTTCTTTCCTCCTCACTTTATAAGAGTCAACCTTTTATATAACAAGGCGATCTTTTGCTATGACAATCAGAGCAATGCTTTTTATGGCCAGTACTGTGGAGACTATAAGTACGAACACATTTAGGGCTCCTGCAACAATGTACCACAGACTGAGTGACTTAACAAACAGCAGAAATTTATTTCTCATGGTTCTGGAGTCTGGAAGTCTGAGCTCAAGGTACTAGCATGGTTGGATCCGGGAGAGAGCTCTTTCAGATTTGCAGATTGCCAACTTCCCTTTGCATTCTCACATGGCAGAAAAAGTGCTGTCTGGCTTCTTAAAAGGACACTAATCCTACTTGTTAGGGTCCTACACTAATGACCTAATTACCTCGCAAAGGTCCCACTTCCAAATACCATCACACTGGGCTGCGATTTCAACATAAGAATTTTGAGGTGACACCAACATTCAGTCCATAATAAATACTTAATTTACATGGTAGTTCTACCACTGAGGTTGTCTTCCAGATGTTTTAGAATGTGGTCATATTAATTTCCTTCAGGTCAACACGAATTAAAAAGCATATATCTGTCCACATGCATGTTCTCAAGATTAGAGGACTACTCATCACCCTACAATCAATCCTGCAAATATGTTGTGGATTTTGGAAATTTGCCTATGTTACACCAGCATTTTTTAAATTTATAGTAGAATAAATCCTTTGGCCGGCTACCTAAAAATTTGATATCTTAATCTAAATCTAAATATTGATAGACTAAGGTTATGCAATTTAATGGGCATATAGGTGATTCTGATGTGGAGGATTCATTGATGAGACTTTGGAAAATATTAAAGATTCCTTAAAATGCTGTTAAAAATGTCTCAAATTATTTTTCAAAATATTGGAAGAACAGTGATAGTGAATTCATTTAGGATTCATTTATGGTTAGTATTTTTTTAACTACTTACATTAATACTGAATCTTATTTGTAATATTCCTTAAAAATATGAATCTTTATTACAAAATAAGAGATTTTATATGCTTGCATGTACAACACTCAGAATAACTTCCAAGGTGCCCCTTGCCACCCGCTGAAACTCTGAACTCGTCCTTTTTGATTGGCAGTTTCTCCCTCTCCCTGTCAGGCTTTCATTTCCTAAACTCCCACTCATCCTTCGGCACCAGCTCAAAATATTACTCTTAGAGGAAGCTTCTTGGGCATTTCAAATCAGGCAAGCTTCCTGGGGCGGGGGCCAGGGGGAGCCTCTCCTATTAGCATGGAACTTCCCTCTTGAGAATGCATTTACCCCTTTTTAGTTATAAATCATGGTGACCTCCAGATATTTTTGGTTCTGCTCCCCAGCGCATAATAGGATTGTGTCTTACCTGTCAAATTGAAGGTAGGCGTAGATATATGACTTGGTTAACCAGTGAAAAGTGAGTAGAAGTGCAGATATCACTTCAGGTGAACACTTTAAAAGCCAATGTGCATTCCCTACTCCGTCTTTCCCAGCATGCTCAGGTGCCTGCTGCAATGCTTTGGTAAGAATTCCAGAGTGAAAATTATGTGGAGCAGGCCCGAGTTGTCCAATCAGGGTAATTATTAGAGCAAAATGCAATATAGCCTATTCTCTCTGACCCATTTCAGGTGTCATTTTGTATTTGAGACAGATCATTGATGCCTGCCTACCTTACCTAATCGTGATTCCAGGGACAATCTTAATTTTCACCACACATGATATATTTGATACCTAGCAAAGAACTTGGTATATAGCAGGGACTTGTGTTAGCAGATGAATGTTCTCCAAAGATGTCCACATCCAAATGTTTGGAATCCATGAATGTGTCCCCTTAAGTAGCAATAGGTAATTTGTAGATGGTAAAAAAGTTACAAATGTTAAATGAGGAAGATTATCATGGTGGGCTCAATTTAACTGCATGAGCTCTTAAAAATTCAAGAGGAAGACAGAGGGTGAGAGATGGGACAACAGAAGGAGGAAGAGATTCACAGTGTGAAATGACCATATCTCCCTTTACTGGCTTTGAAATGGAAGTAGGCGGCAGTGGAGAGGCGTGTGAGCAGGCTCTAGTGAGGACAACAACAGCTCTCAGCATACCGACAGAAGAGAACTGGGGGTTCCAGTCCTACAACCCCGAGGAACTAAACTCTGCCAAAAACCCAAATAAACTACAAAACCTATAATGAGTCACCTGAAAGGAATGCACCCTGCTCTCACCTTGATTTTAATGTGGTGAGGCTCATGTTGGAATTATAAACTAATTTGTTTGTGCTTTTTTAAGATCCAAAGTTTCTGGTAATTAGTTATAGCAACAATGGAAACTAATACATGCCTCAATTCATGCTGAAAGATTGAATAAAAGAATGAAAGACACACCAATAACAATTTAAATCTCTTTTTTACATTAACATTTAGTGGACAGACAAGTAATATCTAAATGGTATTCTTAATGGACTCTTTCTTTTTTTAATATAAAGGTAAATTTTTTATTTATTTAAGAGATTTGGGTTAGAAGAAAGCTTGTTAAGTGATAATCTGTGGTGCTTAACCAGCTCCTGACTTTCAGGAGTCGTCAGGTCTGCTAAGTAGGTTTTTACTCTTTTGAAGGGAAGGCCTTTAAGGGCTTCCTTATCCCATGTCGTCTGTTCCTGCCAAGGAAGAAATTGGTCTAATTACTCCAAGTTAAGGTTGTAATTGCTCTTCTGCATTTTATGCCACGAACCCTTGTTTTCCTTCCACTCACCGTTAATGAAAACAGAAAGAAAGAGGCACTTGCCAGGCTTGGCTCACCAGCTCTCCCTAACATTCATCCTTGTCTCTAAGCTTTAGCTTCACATTAACAGACCGCGCATTGTTTCCTTCTCAGGATCTCACCCCTTGAATATCGCCGACAACCTTATAATGGCCAGAGATGACCTCTTCCAGCCATCTCCAAACTTTCACTTGTTTTAATTTACTAACTATGGTTAGTTTTTTTTTACGGGGAAAATGTTATTCTATTCCAGCCCTGATAAAATTAATATGCTTTAAAGATCTTTAAAAAAAGCGTAAGTCTATGAGTTAAATAGGAGTTCTTCAAAATATCCTACTGAATTTTCAAGGAACATGAGGCAATCAGAAGTATGTTTGTCAAAGATTTGCTAGCAAAATATGAAAAAATGCAATTATACAAAGAGCTGCCCACACTCTCTACACACACTCTCCCCAAAAGAAAACAAAAACAAGCAATTAAAAAGAAAAAACCCTGGAAACACAATTTGATTACTTTTTTCTCCACTAACTGTAACTTTATACCAGGGTTTATGAACACTAAAACAAAAGAAAAACATTTATAATTGCAAATGTTATCAGGGTTTGAAATATCTCATAAAAAGACAGAGATAAAGAGTAAAGAAATGTGGAATTTACTAAGAAAATATCTTCATGTCAGATAATAAATTTTTGCACAGAAATTTACTCAAAGCGAAATTTTATTTTCTCAAAACAAACGCTTTGCCCTAGTATTTCTGGGTGATTTTTCTGTCCATCGAGACTTTCAGTTTTCCTAGAGAGAAAGTCTCTAGTTTTTTTCCTAGTTTTCTCTCTCTTTTCCTAGACATAAATTTTATATTTTAGTACACTCTTTCATTTTTGAAATATGCTATTGTATTTGTAGGGATATATACAACAATCATCTTTATCCTATGAAAATATTCCAATTACTTGGTGATTTTGAAAATATTCCTCCCATTTAAGCACATCTATTTTTCATTTAAAAAGAGCTTTGTGTCATGTTAATGTTTATAATGTTAGGCTCTATAGTGTCTTTCTTAACACAGTTATACTTGTTAGGATAATTCTTAACTCTACAGGTTTGCCCCAAGCGCTGCAGTGCTCTTCATGTACTTTGGCATCATCACCGAATTCCGTCAGCACTCTCAAATCTTTGGGACAAAAACAAATGCCCCACACATGTTCCATCTTTATTTCAGCGGGCTGGTACAGTCTCAGTTTGATAGTCATTGTAATAGCATCTCTCTTTTAGCAGAAGGCTGTTCTAATATCACAAATAATTCAGAGTTTTTCCCTGTTTATAATGATAAAATATAAATTTTCCCATGACTCTTAAGTATAATAATATACTTTTGCCAAGTGATTTATTTGTGTTAGTTTCTCTCAATTCCTTTTGACCTTAAACATAATTGGAATTTACTTATTTGAACAGATTTCTCATTTCAAGTAAGTGACAAATGGTATCATATACAGGGGTTTTATATCAAACTTTTATATTTGAATCCATAGTCCTCAACATACTGTAATTTCCAAATCCTGTTCTTTTCACGACCTTCACAGTCTAAGTGTTACCCTTCCCCCCGCTTTTTATCCTCTCTTCTATACCAAACAGGACAAACCATAAACACCATTTATTTGGAACACCATCGGTGCCTCTTTTCATTCTTGTCAACAAACTTCTCATTCAAAGTTCTCAACTGTCACACCACTTACCTGCTATGCCAACTATTTCCAGAACAAATAACAACAACAACAACAACAAAAAAAACAACCCAGAAATAACGGCTAACATTTATTTGGCATGGTATAAAATTATGTAATTTAAATCTGAGAACATACCCTGAAGGTGGACACCACCCATATTACAGATGAAGAATATTGGTTCATCTTGGTCCACTTCAGACAGGCTCGTAAAATGTATTACAGATTAAATGTCCCAGATAGCATCAGTGTACTTACTGCGGTAAGAATTTCACTAGGGGAACAAAGTAAACTCTTGTGTTTTTCAGGAAATCTCATTAATTTCATTGTTGTCTTTAAATTGTTTATCTCAGAGCCTAACTACAGCCCCTACTCACACTTAAAATGTTAAAATTACTTACACTGAGCTCAGGGAAAGTAGGGATTATACCATAGCAACCCTCTTATTTCTATATTATTATCTTCCTCTCCACCACACTTCAACAGAAAAGAAATCCAAATCAGTATTTTTTTGTCTTTCCCTCCTAAAGCATGATTGAGTTGTCAATTATGCTCTTGTTCTTATTCATGCATTCATTATTTCAAAAATATTTTTCACTTCCTACTGTATACCAGATTCTATTCTAGTACCATTTGGTCAGTTATTTGGATCCTGCAGATTTTCAGTTCTTTTGAATTCTCACTTCATTTTTCCTATGTAATTTTTATTATTTTTTTTCTAAATCAAGGTTTAGAACATTTTTTGTTTTTATTTATTGAATTTATTACTGATGTGATATTGTTTAATAAAATTACATCAATATCTGTTTCAGGTATTCAATTCTATAGCACATCATCTGTATATTGTATTGTGTATTTACCATCCAAATTCAAGTCTCCTTCCATCACCATTTATCCCCTCTTTACCCTCTTCTTCCTCCCCCTACTCCCCTTTCTCTCTGGTAATCACCATACTGTTTTCAGTGTCTATGCGGTCTCTTTTTTTCTTTCTTCCTCTTTTTTTTTTTTTTTTTTTTTTTGCTTAATCCTTATACCTTTTCACCCAGCCGCTGCAACATGCATCCCCTCTGACAGATGTCACTTCGTTCTTTATATCTATGAGTCTGTGTCTGTTCTGTTTGTTAGTTTATTTTGTTCATTAGATTCCATGTATAAGTGAAATTGTATGGTACTCGTTTTTCTCTGACTGGCTTACTATACTTAGTATACTACTTTCCAGATAGATTCACACAGTTGCAAAGCCAAGAATTTTGTTTTTCTATAAAGCATTAAATAGTGAATATTTTGGGCTATGTGGGCCAGATGGTCTCTGTCACAGCTATTTTATTTTATTGCTGTAGCTCAAATGTGTGACTGTGTGTGTGTTTTAATAAAACTTTATTTACAAACACAGATGGTAGGCCAGATTTGACCACAGGGCAATAACGTGCCAACCCACACTCTACATAATTCTCTTTAACATATAAACAAGCTCTAGTCATTCCTTCTCATATTAAGAAGCTAATCTTTGAAAAGCTTAATATTCTAAAGAGCCTATACTATTATATTTTATCTTCCATATTATTAATGGAATTGTTTCACACTTCCTCCCCTCACATTCAATTATTAAGTCACTTAAATTTTGCTTTTACCTGTCTTGGCTGTGTAATGTCATCTAGAACATTGCCATCTCCCCCATCAAGAAGTAGAATCTAATCCTCTTCACTTGAATCAGCATGGGCCTGTAACCAACAGAGTTCTATGGGAGCAACACTGTATGACTTCTAAGGTTAAATCAGAAAAGGTAATATATGAAGCTTACTAGCTGAGACTCTGGAACTCTGGGCCACTATATAAGCAACCCTCTCTTCTGAAGCTGCCTTGTAGTAAGGAAACCCAAAATACTCATTCTAAGAGATTCCAGAGAAGAGGTGAGACTGAATGAAGAGAAGGAGATGCCAGGGCATATCTCAGGTGCTCCACTTTTAACCACCATGGGACTGCAGCTGCATCATGCACTATCAAACCAAACTTTTGCCAAATGCATGGCACAGAGAAACCTTAAGAAATAATGAAGTGATAAGTGCTATTTGAAGCACCCAAATTTTGGACTACTTTGTTACCAAGCAATGAATAACTGGAACACTCCTTCAAATTTTCCACCTTTTTGACTCCCAGTGTTGACCACTATAAATTCTCTTATGTTTTTGTAACATTTTTCACAGTCTACATTATTTGATTTTTCTTAAACAATCTGATTTTTATTCTGGTATTCCCTGTGGTTCTGCTTTCAGTTAATATCAGCCAATCGCGTGATTTCATCTTTTTTATATAAAAAGTGGTTACTCCCAAATCTCTCCTGAGGTCTCAGACTAAATTCTCAAAGATTTATTGAACTCAAGTGTATATTCCTGTATACATCTTAAATTCATAATATTCCATCATCGCCACTGCTTTTTAAATTCTTCATATTTAATTTCTGTGTACAGTACTACCATATTTATCCAACATCCAAAGCCAGAAATAGGAAATCCTCTTGGCTCTTCTTTTTCCTTTACCTCATCATCCTACCTTATGATCAGTCACTGATTCCCTGTGTTTTTATAAATGCCCTTCCCAGCTGTAGACAGGATATTACATCTGCATGGAAAATCTGATCCGTGGTTTATGGTTTCTGTAGGGAAACCATAAAAATACCTAGGAGCATTTCAACACACTTCGACCAGCCCTCACAAACTGCTGGCTAAATGTGTGTAACTACCCATCAAAGTGTTCAGGAGACCTGAAATATCTCACATTTAACTAGACAGGCTTTGCCTAAGAGGTAGATGGTCCCTAAGTGTTAGAGGGACCATGGCATTATAGTCTATGAAGACATTGTCTGTCACAGAGGTCAAGCACTTTGAAAAAGTCAAATTCTGGGTACTCCATATCCTGCCAATGGTTACTAATATTTTTTTAATGAATACAATGACATAAAATACCTTTTCCAAAAATATCATTCCTGCCTTTTACTGCTTTATCCTCATGCTCAGTACTATATATCCCAGTATTACCTTTTTTTTTATCTCACTCTAAGATTCACCACTTAGTATTTAAGCCACCACATATTTACATATATTTTTCTTCCACTGGGCTTTTGCCTCCTCAAAAGCATCAGGACATCATTTGTCCCACTCCATTCCATTTTGCACTTTGGTGAATATTTTACAGCCTGAAATGTAGTAGGTAAGTAAGCACTTCTTGAGTAGTAAAAGAAATAATGAATATTTGCATTTTTAAGTATATTTTGTAAAAGAAACATGTAACTTTAAAATAGCTGGAGATTTTCTTTCTCTTAAATATGATGATTTCTGACAATTGGTGACATTTTCCAGTAACTTTTCTAATTTGGGAATATCAGGAGAAGATATTACCTCGTAATTAAAAGAGGGATTGTCATAAGTAATATACCTCAGAGCTGAAAACCCTTTTCTTAAAAGAGAATAAGTACATTTCTTTGAAGCTTTAAGGGCAGAGAATTTTCATTGGAACTTCTAAATTAAAATATGAAAAAGATAGATAATTTTAAGAATAGTCATGAATGTTCATATCCCCAGTCATAGTTGGCACAAAATAAAACTGGTTATTATCAGCTTTACAAGAAATATACGACTGTTTATTTTTTCTTTTAAAAAAGATTTTATTTATTTTATTTTTAGACAGAAAGGGAGGGAGAGAGGGAGAGAAATATCAATGTGCGGTTGCCTCTAGCATGCCCCCTAGGGGGGTTTTGGCCCACAACCCAGGGATATGCCCTGAATGGGGAATTGAACTGGCAACCCTTTGGTTCACAGACCGACGCTCAATCCACTGACCTACACCAGCCAGGGTTGTTTGTTTTTTCTTTGCATCACATATAATGAGAAATATCTTACAGTAAAGATAAAAATGATACAGATAGACTTTGAAAGAAAAGAAATTTAAGCAATGTCAGCTGACATTTAATTGCATCAAGATACTGAAGAGCAAAATCTGATAGTAAAAAAAAATAATGAAAATTTTATATCATAATAGTTATATAAAGACATGGCAGGGATACATTTGTTAGCAGCAACATATGTAAAAGAAACTCAGAAATTTTCATTGTCAATAAATTCAATAAATTGCTTAGTAGCTACAAAAATTCATATATGTTTTCATTAACAAAAATGATATATTTAAAATTAGGGAGATGTTACATCCTTTACCCTTCACTGACAAGACTATGCCTAGACCATTGTGTTTAGTTTTAGTCACCATATTTTGAAAGCACCCTAAGGAAGAAGGTTTAAACGTTGAAAGGAGAGTGATTTGATGGTGAATATTTACGTGAAGGTAGTTCAAACAAATGACGAAATCACATATTTGTCACATGGACCCAGGGAATACTCTAAGGCCAAGGAATGGGAATTACAGAGACAAGGACTTTGGTTTGATATAAATAGCTTTATAACAATCAGAAATGCTTTATTCAGTTTCCAATGACTTGAACTGTTTAAAGAAAAGAAAGGATTATCACTTGGTGGAAGATTTGACACATTTACAATTCAACTTCGGGAAAAGAGAGGAAAATATAGATGATAGATAGATGATAGATAATAAATGATGACAGATAGATAGATGATAAATAGTAGATAGATAGATGATGATAGATAGATGATAGATAGATAGATGATAGATAGATAGATAGATAGATAGATAGATAGATAGATAGATGATAGATAGATAGATGATAGATAGATAGATGATAGATAGATGATAGATAGATAGATAGATAGATAGATAGATAGATAGATAGATGATAGATAGATAGACAGATAGACAGACACAGACATAAAGTACAAATGTCTTCTAAGGAAAGTATATTTGGTTTTATGGAAGATTCTTTGAGTTCTTCTGAAAGATTCTTCTGAAAGACATTGTAGATTAGCCCAAGCATGTAAGGAGTAGTAGTAAGGAAGGAACAGCTCCAAACTACAAAGTGAAAAGAACATGATATTCTTTGAAATATTATGAAATAAGGAGTGAAATAGAGAATTTATAGAGAAAAAGATAAGAACAGCCTCTGAGCGACCATAAACCCAGGTACTACATGTAATGAAGGGGCCAGAGTAAAGTCTACGGTGTTTTGGTGACTGAAAACAGTACAAACAGAAATATCTGAGATTTAATGCTTAGTCTGAAGTGTTTCTGCACTATATTATTCACCTCATCTCTAATCTCTCCTCAAGTTTGGATTAAATATTACTATCCACACAACATGACATAAAACGATGTTGTTACATTTGCATTATATTTGTGAAATCTGTGAAGGAGCTGTGTAGTTCTCAAAAGGAGATAAAGATTAAGTCCAAATCTATGTCATTCAGAAGAAAAAAAGACTTGAGAGCCAGAGGGATTTTTCGTAAACGGAGAACATCTCTAGGGATTCAAAGAACTCCTAGAGAAGTCATTGGGTCCCTCATTGCTTGAAGCTGTGGAAAGTGGGCTGATTTCAAATAAAATCAACTTAATAGGAAGCAGAAAATCTCAGTTGACATCTGCTTTATATATAGTTCATCTGTTTTCCTGTTAAAACCATATTGGACCACATTAGCCCTATGTGATCTCTCTCCTCTCTAAACTCAATTCACTTAACACACATCGTGCACTAGTCTGGGTTGCACTTTGCTGAACATTCATTTAATTAGGGTTGTGTTATTTGCATTTGTATGTGCTTATACTAGGTCTCGGAAATATTCATGGACTGCAAAAGAACAGGATCCATTTTATAAAACATTTTGACTTTACACACCACCACCCTCAGGCCTTCTCTATGTAGGCACTGAACAAATACTTGAGCTGACGAATCTCTACATGAAGCTAGAAACATTGGTTATGGGCTTATTTGAGTAATATCTATAAAGAACTAAAAACTCCACCTTTCTAACTGTCTCAGAAGTCACTCACAACTGTGCCTGAATGCAAAATTATTTTGTAATGTAAAATTTTAAAAAATCAGGATTGTATTAACACATAGGGCTTTTATGCAGAAAAATCATGTAATTCTTCCCTATTCAAACTTAAAAAGATTTTTTGTTAGCCAACAGCTAATTATAATTTGATAATACTCCATCCCCAGTGGTAATATGAGGAAGAAATCAGATCACACATATAAGCAGTTAGCATGGTGTCACAGCCTCTGAATTCCAAATGTTAACTGTTGCCAGTCAATAATAGGTGTCATTCTTGTGATTAAAGTATAACAAGGTATTTAATTTATACATCAATTTTGAAATATATTGACTATAATCTATCAATCTTTTAAAATAGTTAAAAATACTAGTTTCAGAAATTATACATTAAGTTTATGAAAACCAGCAATGAATGTCATGTCATTATTTGCTCATCATGTAGTAATTAGAAACATAAGCTCTAATGCTGCAAGACCTATATTCAAGTTTTTAATTGACCCAGCTATGAGCTCTACAGCTTTGAAAACATTATTAACCTTATTGTCAACCCAGTTTCAATAAATGTGACTAAATATATTCTCCACTTCATAGTTTCTTGTGAAGGTTAAATGAAGTAGTATAAATAAGGCATGTGGTTTGTGGCACTTAGTATGTACTCAAAAGACAGTTATAATTTTAAGTATTAATAATGCCATTTTTAATATAGCTTACAAACATATCGGATTCACTTAGTTCAATATAACAGGAAAATTTCACATAGACATGTGAAGGATATTAAAGGTAATATTGGAGTCAAACCTGGTAATATTAAAATCAAGAAATCACTGTCTAAATACTTACAAGGTCAAGGTTTAAAGGTTTTCTGCATAGTTTGCTATCTAACTACTAACATCCCTAATCAAGGAGGAAAACATTTAAAAGTTTGCTGCATGCTTTCTCCAAAGGTAGTAAAATTAATTAGGGACACGTGCAGGTTGCTGATTCATTTAATTATATGTTACTACCTAAAGCGCAAAATTCCCCTGCTAGGTCTATTGCCTAAAGGAGTTTTGGTTGATTCATCACCTCTTTCACTCAGAGGGTTGATCATTGTAAATGACTCTATTGACCCGTGGCTTGGTTCAGCATCACATGCTCCAGTGAACCAAGCAATAAACAGCTGCTAAGAGCAGGTGAGAAGTCATCACGGAAAATTCAAGGACTGAATCAGCGCTCTCTCTGCCATTAGACTCTAGTGCTGTCACATATTTCTGAATTTCTTGTTTGACAGGCGTGATTTTTAAAGGGACTTGCCCTAGAAAAATAGACCTTCCTATGGAGTTTCATGACTTTTAGCTAGTCATAGAGGGCACTCTATTTTCAGAATCTGTATTCCAAATTCCTGGATCCATACATATAGCTGTACTGCATCTTTAATGGCTTATTAAATGTCAGTGGAAACCTGAAGCCAACTACAATTTGATAAATACAATATATAATATTTAAGGATTGAAATAACATTTTAGGATTCATTTGATGAATTTAACCACTGCATAACATAAGAAGAAATAGCTATTAAAAATAGGGTTCAAGGTAATTCGATAGGGAAATCAAAGTAGAGAGACCTCAGTTGCCACCAGCTCCTTTCACCAAGGAGCCTTAACCAATTTCCCCACTCAGAAATAGCCTGATCTTTAGAACATCTCTTATTTTTTGAGCTATTTAAAACAAAATTATTTCATCCATTACACTAAGTTTGGGATGGATTAGGAATTAAGTTTTCTCGTTTTAAAGGTACACAATGAATGTTTGTCAAGTCAATAAATGAACTAAAGAATAAATTCTAAAATTAAATTTATCATCAAGAGAATAAGAAAATATTTACGAAAGACATATCTGATAAGGACTGTTATCTGAAATATACAAAAACTCTTAATACTCAACAACTAGAAAACAATCTGACTTAAAAAGGAGGAATTTAAGCAAATGATCTGACTTAAAAATGGACCAAACACTTAAGACACTTCACTAAAGAAAATATACAGATGGCAAATAATCACATAAAAATGACCCACACATCATATGTCATTAGAAATGCAAATTAAAACAAGAAGATAAAAAAGATTAAAGAACAAACAAACAAGAAGATATCACTACACGACTATTAAAAAGGCCCAAATCCAGAAAACTGAAAACACCAAAAGCTGCCGAGGACGGCGAGCAACGAGATCTTTCATGCACTGTTGGTGTGAATCCAGACCGGTATGGCCATTTGGAAGACCCTTTGGAAACCTCTTACAGAACTGACTACTCTCACCATGTGACACAACAAACAAATTGAGCATGCCTACATATAAGCTTGCACCCAGGTGTTTATAGAAGTTTTATTGATAGTTGCCAAAACTTAGAAGCAACCAAGATATCCTTCAGTAGGTGGAAAAATATATAAATTGTGGTACATTGAGAAACTTAAATTATTTAGTGCTAAAAGAAATGATCTAAGAAGTCATGAAAGACATGGAAAAATCTTAAATGCATATTACTAGTGAAAGAAGCCAGTCTGAAAAGGCCACCTACTATATAATTCCAACTATATGACATTTTTGAAAAGGCAAAACTGTGGAGACAATAAAAAGACCAGTGGTTGCCAAGGGTTAGGGGGAGGGAGTAATTGATATTGGAGTAGACAGGATGTAAAAGTAAAAGATGCGGTAAAAGACGATCCCCTTAATCTAAATAATTCCAGGTTCATAGATGTACAGGTTAATGTATGCAACTCATTTATTCCTTCTTACTTGGGAATATCTTTATTACTAACTTATTTCAGTTATCAAAAAGTCCATCGTTTTCCCAAAAAGTTCACAACAAAATGACATCACATTTATTTGAAAATATTAATTCTATATTATGATACGACCTATATGACAAGTCTCAAATCAGAGTCTATCATGTACAAAAGGAGAGGCAATGATTTTTTACAATATTCAAAGATTTTATGATAAAAATTTAGAAAATGTTAATTATAAAATTCATAGATAAAAGATAGTCATATGAAAACTAGAGATCTATAATAGAAAATAGGTGACCTACATTGAACATTCACAAATCCAAAGGGTAAAGAAATTTGGTGGAAATTGACTTTTCACTCAAAATAGTTAACATATAAAATAAATTCTTGAAGGAGAAATAGAAGTTAGTATCGAGAATTTTAAAATTGCTTGGGGACAAGGAGCAGCACAGATTACAGCTATACACAAGGAATACTGGATATTATTTTTAATAATGCCTGAGGAAACTTCTTAAAATCAGTTTGGGGGAATATTTGAGGAAGTACTTTAGAGTATTCTTATATAGTTCAGTTAAACAAAATGTGAAACAAGCTCATTAATTAACATTTCAATAATATGAAATATATAAAAATATGATTATCTTAATTTAATTCAAGTCAGAATACTTTATATAAAAATATTGAAAGACATACTAGTACAATCTAATAAAAATGATACAATTAGGCTTATACCATAGAGTAACTAATTTTGTTTAGTACTCTTCAATTTTTCTAATGCCTATGAATCCCCTGGAAATTGTGAAAATATAGATAGTAGTTAAGTTGGCTCAAGTGTTTTAACCATTAACAAGTTCCTAGTGAATGTCAATTCTATTGACATATGGATCTATATTATACTTTGAGTAGCAAGTTCTTACTATGATGTACTAACTACTTTAACCCAGAACATTATTTTCTTCAACATATGGAAAACCTAACCACAAAAGTGGCAAAGTCTCACTACACACTGAGTGGATCATTAGTTTAGGACTTACTAGCATGAGAGCAAAAATGCGTGTGACTCTGCCATAAATAATACTTTTTTTATTTTCCCAATACCACACAGATGAAAAATAGGCAGCAGGGAGGAGTAGGTAAGAGCATATTGTGTCAGCAGGAAATGTTTTCTCAGGTTAAGTTTGTAAAGAGTACATATATAAAAGTATCATCTAAATGCATTAACACATAAAATTTACAAGTTAAAATACGACATGCATTTTCTTTGCTTGATGAGCATGTGGAGTTTGGAGTACTGTTTCAATTTTTAACTGAATAGATATATTATTTGCATATAGTACATAAGTCTACAGTGTGTCTTTAATATTCCTCCATTTAATTATTGATAAGTTCAAGTTGTTTTTAATAAATAAATAAAAGAGAATGAAGAAACTACTTAAATGTTAGTGAATATTTTTGTAATTAGTGTTCATTGGATTTGAATATCTTTTGCTGATGCACTTCTGATACCCGGTCACAAGCTTAAATTGACAGACCTAAAGTGTGCTTAGTATACATAAAAAATAGCTGGTATGTTGAGGAAATTCTATTGCTTTAGGCAACTCATTTATTTATATTAGTTCTAGTACAGCAGTGGCCCCACAAAGCTCCTTAAACTCTTGTTATCAGCCAGAGTGAGACTCTAACCTGACTCAGACTAAAATTTAAAATGAGAGAAGCTTACAGAGTAGCCTATTTCCAATCATTTGCCCAACATTCTCCAGATATAAAAATGGCCCAAAGTATCTGTATTTTATTATAATTATAAACATTCATGATAACTACATATACTTTTGAGCAAATCATATGGTTAACTCCATGGATTAATAACATTTAAAGACCATCCAGAAAGTCCATATTCCTTAGTATAGCACATATACTCTAGTAATCTGTTTGCCTATCTATTTCTTGAGGGATTAAAGTCCTCATAAAGACACTACCTCCCACAATACTTGTTTACATGCACTTTTTCCCACCCTCCATGGTCATTCTGAATACCCATCCTCTCCCCACAATTCTTCTGTGTGCATTTTTCATTATTTTAGAGACAACATAAATATTAAGTTCTGTAGCATCCCTTTTCAGATTGCACAAACAAAAAAGTCATTTCTTCCTTGCCTCTCTCATTTTGCGCAGCATCTTGCATTTTAGAAAATGGCCATTGTTACATATTGTATTATGTTTGCTATTTTGGAGGGGAAAATTCTCCAAAACTTTCACTTAGCTCTTCCCTCATACCTTCACTTTAAGAGTCAGAAATCTATGCAAGAACACTGTCATTAGCCAATTAATTCTTAAGTATACTTTCACGAATTAGGGAGAGAGCCACATAGTGTGTTAACAAAATAACGGCACACAGTGATTCAAAGGCAGTTCAAAACTTCATATATTACCTGACCACCATAATCTCCCACTTTGGCAGGTCACCAGGTGTTTTGAGTCACCAGAATTAGTATCTCTTTAGAGCCAGTGAATAATTTATCAGTAATTGATTATTTTTTCAACTTCCATGTATTGTCACCCTAGTTAGTAACTATAGGTTCCTTTGAAGAAGGTGTGGAGGAAATTTTAAAGTGTATATTTGATAAAGTGTGGCTGGTATTTACTTAAGTGAGCCCAACATTTCAGTCAATCACACTGTTACAGATATGTCAGCTGGTCTTGTTTTGGGAATGGGGTGTGAGGTCATGCATGACTCTCCGTAATGATAATTCAAGTCATGTTTCTTGACACAGACATTAAGGGTGCTATTGTTGTTTTACACATGAGTAAAATTTTAGTGGAAACAGCATGATACATTGGCTAACAGCAAAGATTGCTGCAAGTAAAAATAACCTGATCAGTAATTTACTCCTGCTATTTGTATGGTGCATCGTCTTAGCCTTGGCAGTAATCTACTTGGCTTCTATTACTATGGAATCTCTCCATCTGATACATGGAGCTCGACACAATTGTGACAAATGTAGACTGAATGGTGATGTCGCCAACACCACACAACATTTCCAGTACCCTCACCTCCTACTTATTTCTCAATGAGTTCATGAAGAAGGTATCCTCTGAACGGCTTGGAGGGAGTAAGGTGAAGACAGTAGGGAGGCATTTTGCACATAATAAGTCTTATTGCTCTAAGCTTTTGCATTCTTCTATTTTATGACAAATAGTTATGGCATTCCAAGCTCTTTGAATATAGATCACTGTTGAGTACACATTTCAGTCAGCTTAAAAAAAATCTTTTTTAGTGCTTTGAGATATGCACTGAAATCTACTAAATATAGATCCCCTGTCAGATGTACCTATATCAATAAATTCAGCCCAACCTAATATTACATTTTGCCACCCATTGTCTTTGAATACCTCATGTATTTTGCTGATATCAATTAGCAAAATCTTGCAATTATTTTAAAGTATAAATTATTTCCTTCTCTATCAGATGTCGTGTGTATTCTAGAGCATGCTGAGTTCTGAAAGAGTTCTGATTCTAATTATGGGTCAGGAGATAAGGGAGGGAATGAGATTTGAGGAAAATGAACAAGCTTGGCAGGGCAAGTCTATCAGATGAATTATTATGAGATCTTCAAGCAAGGGAAGGCTAGTCTCCTCAGACAGAGGGAAAAAAAGAATTCTACTGATGAGAGAGGCTTAGAAAAATTCAGGAAATCAAATTTCTCAACTTAATTCAAATCCACTCAGATGGCCTTAGAAGCTCTATGATTTTCTTGCAATGATTTGATTTAACAGCTTAAAGCCATGAGCTTCTGTGTGTGGTATGTTTGTTTGATTGTTTTTTTCTGGAAACTCCCAATTTCAGCTAAAACAAATATACTATCTTACAATCTTGCAATCACCATTATGAAAAACAAATACTGAACAACATTTACAACTTGGCTTCTGGAGCTTTACTTTAATAGGCTCTTCATCACAAGCAAACGTGGTTCATTATTTGATTAATTGGGAAACCACTGTATGCTATAGATTACTAGTACCCTATTTACAATTAACAAATGTTTCAGTACTGCACTCATGGCCAAAGACATGATCAAACTGTTGCCAGAGAAAGACTAGGACCAAGGTGGGTTGGTCCAGGCACAATGTGGAAATAGGTCCTTGTGGGGTCATGAGAAAGGAGTTTCAGGGATAGTCACAAAGGAGGAATTTAAGCAGTAGTGGCAAGATTTATTAGAGCCCTCTTGCAAAGGCAGCTGCACTCAACAATGCACATCCCTGGCAAGTCTAGCAGCAGAAGATGGTGAACATTGTCAAATCTGCCCCCAGATACACCACAGCCAGGTGGTTCAGACCCATCTCACTGCCAAAGAAATCCAGCTTCTGGGGCCGTGGGGCTGACCAAGCTCAGGAGAAGGGGCAGGGCCGAGGGCTTCTGTTCCATTACCCTGGCCTCTGAGGATCCAGTAGTCTAGCTTCGTTTCTATTCCCATTGGGCCCACAATCCCCACTATGCTTCCACCTGCAAGTTTGCTAAAGTGAGACTGGGTCATTTGCTAGCCCCCCTATAGTTTCATGGGCTTGGGAGAGAGCAAACTCTCTTTCAAACTATCTAATCTCTTCCCTGGGTTTTCACAGGCTTAAATCCTTATCCTATCCAATCTTTCTCCAGATTTTCCCAGGTGTGTCTCTTCCCCTTTCTGGTTGCCATCTTGGCTTCTACTGTGCATGTACTTACTGAAAATTCCTTTGCGTTTCTCCCTCTCCCCATTTGAAGGGCAGTCTCCCTGGAGTGACTGTAAACCTTAATCAGGTTTAACCAATTATCTTCTTTTTTATTGGTTTGTTCCCTTCTTTTTGGTTAATATTTCACTAACTGCCTACTATAACAAAACCAATCCCCTGGACCCAACATTGGATCCCACCCCTTTTTGGTATCAATTCTTTCAGTATCAACTTTAAGTATCAACTCTTTCTTCAGTCAACATTGAATCAGGAAAACAGAAACCACAATAGCTGTTTCAACAGGAAGCTGAATTTATACCTTGGAAGAAATACATACCTTGACAATGCAACAAGCAGTGAGGTAAAAAAAAAAAAAAAAAAGTAAGGAATGCTGCGAGCAGTTATCACCCTTAAGGCTAGGAGAACAAAGGATTTCTTGGCTCTTTTCCTATGAGCTTTCATATTCAAATAAATGCTTTTAAAAACAGTGACACAAACAAAGCTTTAATTTACACTCTCTGTCTTAAGGCATTTTTCCCACCTTGTTTTTTAAAACAAAGGAGTTTGAAATATTTGGTTTTCTAAAGGACAGTTGCTCATTAAGTAAAGGAAAACCTAAAAGATAAAGAAGGGGTCGCTTGGTGCAAGGAAATGGGCACAGCTTGCCTCAGTGCTAGGAGCAGTGAGGGGCATGGTACGTCCAGTCTTGTGAAGACTAAAGTAGCTGCAAACAGGAAACAGATGTCGATGGAACCAACTGTGGCTGCTGAGGTGAAGAACAGGGAGGTAATGTCAACAAGACAGCAAACAAACAAACAAAAAAACCCCAAACCCCAAAAGGTCTTTTTCTATCATTCTACCTTCTACCTGCACTTATTACTTCTTTGTAAGAGTATAACAAGGAGCAAGCTGGAGAAAGAGAAATGTTTCAACAGTCTCTTTTCATATTAGAGGATGGACGGGCATGTTTGGTGTTAAAACCCAAAAGTTTAATTAGAAGCATGATTTTATTCCTTGTGTGTGTCCTAGATTGGGAGTCCCTAATCTATTCTTTATTCATCCTTGGAGTCACTTGAATTGTTAAGAATAAAATTTCATACCTATGGGCTTCTCAACAAAAACTTCTTAAATGACTGAAGGAATGATAGTGGGAAGCCATGTGAGGTCAGTTTTTCAAACACTGTGGATTCAGAAGCTTTTAAGGTAAGTATAATACCTGCCATTGTTTTTATGACTTTGATTATGTCAGTCACTATTCTAAGCTTTTTGCTCATTGAAACCTTGGATCATCTCTATAAGATAAGTAACATTATTTTCCTTATGACAAAGTGGATGAAACTCAGGCTAACAAATGTTTAAAAATGAACAAACAACAACAAAAAAACACCATCACCACCCCCACTTCTCCCAAAAAACCTTCCTTAAGGTTCTAGAGACAATATCACAAAATGTTTTTTAAAACATCCTTCATAGACAGAAAGACTTGAATTTGACATTTAACTCTCCATTCTCTTTTTCCCTCTATCAAATAAATTTCAGAATTGGGCTTCAGAGATGTATTTTGGAAAGCTTCTGATGTTCTCAGTGATAATTTTGCTGCTACAGGTCAAAGTGTTCTGTCCTCAGTAAATTTAAGAAACAGTTTTTTCAAGCAGTATTTCTAGCAATGAATTGTTCAGTTTTCCAGTTCCAGCCAAGAAGCTGAAGTTATATTGATTTATGACAGAAACATTCAATAACTAGATTGTATAAATTATGCCCTGGGTACCTCTACCAACCAACAAATAAATTTTATAAAAATAACATTAAAAGCACATATAAATTATTAAATAAATATCAAGAAAGAACATTTCAGAATATAAGTCAATTTATAAGAACTAAGCATGCCAATGCTCATACTGCACACAGAGAAGGAGACAGAGAAAGAAAACAATGGAACTTTAAATACTTTTCCAATGTGGTATTTTGCAGGACCTCTAAACATGTGCAGAGACTGGTGGTTTGATTTATCCTTCAGATATACATTTAGCTTCGCATTGTTTCAAGAGACTTTCCAAATTTACTTGGTTTGT
Organism: Mormoops blainvillei; assembly: GCA_004026545.1. Classification (NCBI taxonomy): domain Eukaryota; kingdom Metazoa; phylum Chordata; class Mammalia; order Chiroptera; family Mormoopidae; genus Mormoops; species Mormoops blainvillei. Next base: position 56,168 of record PVJD01004195.1, on the reverse strand, counting down.
TAGTAAAATAGCTCAACCCTTTGGCTCTTATTTCAACCTCTTTTAAATAAAAATCAATGCCCCAATAGAGAGCATAAAAAATCTCCTTGTATTTTTAGCCTTAAAATGCTTTCTTTCGTCAAATACTTTAAATGTTGTTTTGTAAGAGATATTGGCCAATATCTACTGCATAATGACCCTGTATTCACACATAGCACTTTCTATCTTTAATGAACATATACATATTAGCTTACTTGCTGCAATACAGCTGTATGTTGTTCCATTAAGTAGATAAGAAAGCAGGTGTGGAGCAGGTAAGTGGCACAGCTACAAGTTGTATAAGTACCTACTTCATGTAAGGATTGGAACACAAGCCTTTTCACCAACTCTAGGTCCACTCTTTTAAATAAAACTAATGGGGGTGGTGATAAAAGGAAACTGGAGATATGAAAAAAATTTCAAAAAATATTACATATTTTATAGTAATAAGAATCATTGTTTTAATTAATTCCTTCAACTAATATGTACTAATATTAGCAGAAACATTAATTATATTTTGAGGACTCAAAAAAATAAAGGTGAAAATTTTTCTTTCCCCTCCTGAATTATATAGTTTGAATAAAAGGATGTAATAGACACATACTAAGTGCTTACTTAACAATGCATGGCCTTATGTGATTAACAGCAGAATAGCTCTCAATAAGGACTTGCAGAAAGATTGATAATGTTTGAAGTAGTAGAGAAGATAAAGAAAACCAATCAAAACAGAATGATTATCATAGGCAGGAACTGAGAGTTGAGAGAAAGCACTTTGGGTGACAGAGAAAATACAGCTTAGCTTGAGCTCAGAGTAATCAGCATTGTTGTCAGAAATTTTGGTCGAGGCCAGATTATGATGAATCTTTGCCTGCCTAAGGATTTTTAATTTTCTCTTATAAGCAATATAATGCCAGATATTTCTATTCCCAGAGAACTATGGCTAGAAAGTGCAATATGGAACTCAACATATTAAATTATGTCTCTTAAATTCAATTGTAGTGCTTTAAAATGGAAAATTACTGTTAATTTCAAATAATTCACAAATGTATGATTGAATTATTTGATTGTTCTAATTTATACACTCATTCTGTCAGAGCCCTATATTATGAATAGCAAATGTATGTTACAAATAAAAGACTACTTCAACCCTCCCCCCCGCTACACACACATACATCCTGTCCTACAAAGGGGGAAAAAAACAAAAACAATCTAGTAAGGAAACACTGCCAATTGGTTCTGGACATGTTTTTTGAATATCCAAGATATGCCTTAGGATTATTCTCGACATGGAGCAAGTAGCTATTACCAATCAAAAGCATGTACCAGAAACAAGATATACTACATACCCAATTAGAATGACTAACATCCAAAACACTGACCCCAGATTTTGGTAAGGATGTAGAGCAACAGGAACTCATTCATTACTGGTGGAAATGTGAAATGGTAGAGCCAATTTGGAAGACAGATTGATAGTTTTTTACTAAAATAAACATACTCTTACCATATGAGTAATAATTATGCTCACTAATATTTACCCAAATAAATTGAAAATTTATGTTTCATACAAAAACCTGTACATGGATGTTTATGATTGCTTTATTGGTAATTGCCAAAACTTGGAAGCAACTAAGATTTCCTTCAGTAGATAAACAAATAAAAAAATTGTGGTACGTCCATACAATAGAATATTATTCAGCAAATAAATGAGCTTATCAAGCCACAAAAAAAGACATAGAAGGACTTTAAATGCATATTGCTAAGTGAAACAAGCCAATATGAAAAGACTGCATAACACATGATTCCACCTATATGAGATCCATGTAAAGGTAAAACAATGGGGACATTTAAAAAAAAGAAAAAAAAAGAAAATGGAGGTTCAAGGATATGGAGGAAAGAAAATTTATTCAAGTGGAGCTAAGGGGAATTTTACAGTAGTGAAACTGTCCTGTAATGTATGTAATCATAATAGTGGATATATGTCATGATACATTTGTCAAAACCTACAGAAAATACACTACAAAGAGAGAACCCTAAACTATGAATGTTAGTTAATAATAATTTATTGATAATGGCTCATTCATCATAACAAATATATCACACTAATGCAAGCTGTTAATATTTGGGGGAAGTGGCAGAGTGGAGGAGATAGGAGTGAAGGAGTGTGAGTTCTCTCTGGGAAAAGTCCAGCCATTGTTAATCTAACAAGAACAGCTTGGGAGACATCAATGCAACCTGTCAGCCAAGGAGAGTGGGCTGGAATGCACATGTGTGAATAATGATGACTTCACTGTACTAGTCAGTGGGGGTGGTAGATGCCGTTGAGTGAGCATGTGTGCTGTGTGGTCTTGCATTCAAAATGAGCCAGTAGAGCAATGAATCTGCATCAAATTTTGCATTAAGCTTGAATGTTCCTGCGTGAAAAACATTTGGATGATTCAGAAGGCTTTTGGGGTTGATACAATGAGTGCGGCACAAATAAAAACATGGCAAAATACTTCAAAGATAGTTGAAAATCTGTTGGAAGGAATCTATGTTCTGGAATGGCTGCAACAAGCAGAATACCTGAGAATGTTGAACATGTATGGGTTGCAATCAAAAAAGACTGGTGACTGACAGCATGAGAACTAGAAGCTGATCTGGGGATTCCAGAAACTACTGTGTCCAAGATTTTGACACAGGATCTTGGCATGAAACGCGTTGTGGCAAAATTCATTCTGCAGCTTCTTCTACCAGAACAGAAGAAACATTGTGCTGCAGTTACTAATGACACTGGAAGAACTGTGCGAAGTCCCAAGGTGCCTACTTTGAAGGGGACTGAGTCATCATCGCCCTGCATGCAATGTTTCTTGTATCTTGCATCTTCTTCATAAGGGTCTCTATTTTTCCGAGTACATGGTTGGATACCTTCTGGACAGACTTCATATATGTAATTCTGTTTTTCTTTTCTTCTCCTTTTTTCCAGTAAAAGTAAAACTTATCTAAAAATTTAATTCTATTCTTAAAAAAATGTAGATGTTATAGTTGTTTAACACCCATCTGCCACACTTGTTCTAAAATGTTATTTGTTATGCACTATGGTTCACTACTGAATCTTCCATTTCCTTTATTTTTGCCAAGCATGGTTGAGCATAAGTTAAGTAACATTATATATCTATTAGCCAAGTATTAACACTCACTTTTATCTCTACTTATACTTTATCCAATCTATAAATTAATAAATTGTATATATTGGTTTAATACAGTCTCTTTGGTTAGTCAGTAACCAGGTGCCCCATTCTTCTCCTTGACTGGAGCTGAGTAAACAACAAGGTGTAAGGATTCAGTTACATGACTCAAGACAGAGTTCTAATGGACAGGAAACAATGCCCATTAGAAGAAGCATAATATGGACCAATCTAATATCAGATTCTAATTTAAAAAGTTACTAGAGATAATCACCATGTTCATGTATTTGTATGTATCAGTGGTAGGGGAGGAATTAGATACAGTGAGGATACTTTATTAAAGTTGGAACTGGAAAATATAGAATATAAATCATGTCATACAGTATAGGTGACTTGTTATGTTTTCATGTTATGCAAACTCTATAAAATAACTATGTCTTTATATATACATATTCTCATTCAGCCATACACAGACATAGTTTCTCAAAGACCAACAGACTTTTGAGTGATTAGAGTGCAATTTGTTTCTTTGGTAATAGTGACAACAACTATAATATAAACCTATTTATGCTTTCCAATTATTAGCAACAACTATCTCAGTCCATTTGATTAAACTCAATAGGAATGAGCTAGCTTGTTTCTTTTGAAAATCTGATATTAGCCCCACCATATTAGCAGTTAACCACATCAGTTACCAATTTTCCAGCTCCCTATATCTCTATAGACCTTTCTCTCCATACCATGTGAGGTATAGAAATATTTCATGTCAGTGCTATTTCCACTTACTTACCATTGTATAGAAAATATAAATATTTAACTTGCATTGTTATATTTATCATTTGATTCTGGGCAAAATTTTGCAACATTAAAAAATTCATGTATGGTCACTGTATTTTCATTTCTTTGTTTTATTTTCAAATTTAACCCCTTTTTCCATCTCCAGTGGCGTGCTACTTTAACATAGAATACATTATCTCTTTAAATAATTTAGCTTTCTTAAAATATTTTTATAGTGACTAAATCAAACCTGTAGCACTTGTATCCCCACTCAAGTGTTATTACGCAATAATTCATATTACCAAAACCTAATTTTGTGAGGAAGAGCTGCCAATTTGTACCAGGTAGACTTGGGGTGATCCCCACAACTATATATATATATACTGATGTAGTTACCCATCAACTATATATAGTGTATACACACACACACACACACACATATACACACACGTATATATATATACACACGTGTGTATATATATACATACACACACGTATATATATATAAAAAATACTAGTTGCATTCAAAGTTTAGTCCTAACAAGGTATGCAAATTTTCAAACAAAGAATGAAGACTTCTATGTTTACTTTTAAAACACCAATCTGTACCAATTTCACTTTCTTATTTTATTTAAACAATGATCCTTTTAACCTGATAAGTTAACGTACCAATCAGCAAAGGATTGAAATTCCACGATTCATTGCTCAGAATCTCTCCCTTTTCCTCCCTTGCCCCAATCAATTTCTCGCAGAAGGGGTATGGCACTCCTGTCCCATTCCACGGAGCTTGTATAATTTGAGGAAAAGCCTAAAGTCACTATGCCATTGTATTTGGAATTTATTCAATGTTGACTAATCCACAAACAAGTCCTGTAGAGTTGGGAAGAATGTGTTTCCATTTATGAAGAGCCTGTAGTACCATTCAATATGCATGGTTTTCAAGAAGGATACAGGCAACAGACCCCTTCCTACGCTTGTATCACCTCTGTGTATATTCCTGAAAACTTCATATAATGTGATGAAGAAAAATAAATTGGAATTAAAAAATATATTTTATAGATAGTGACATTATCTTAGTATTTTCAATTCGCCCTTGTCTATTTTTTTGTGCAAAAAAAAAATATTCTCTTTTACTTGCCTGCGGTTCTCTTCTCCTGGAAGCAAATTGCATATAAGCCCAGAGTCACTCATACTCTTTGTGTAGTATAAAGATATTTGCAGACAATCGTAAAGGGCATTTTTTCCCCTTCAGCTTTTTTCCTTGTTTTAACATTTCTAATGATGCTAGCTGCAAAACTTACAATCTCTAAATTTGCCTAAAATAAGTCATTTTAATACTTTAATTGTTATTTTCAAAAATTACTGATATATGATAATTTTTAAAAGAGGATAAATTTAGAAACTAGAATAAATGCACTTTCCTGTACAAATAAGGACTTCTTAGTAATCTGAAATGTTTCCTTCTGTGAGGGTAGAGAGGGCGACTTCAAGCAGCATTCACATGTTAAAAACTGAGAAAATACTTTAAGAAAGCTGTATCACCACTCAGTGGTTTGCTGAGTAAAACATAGGGAGAAAGAGCCCCCTAATGGTTCAGATGCCTATAAAAACAGAAGAGGTTGTACTTCCTCAATTCTTGTTGGTTCACTGTGACTAACATGAGCCATAAGGACGGACATCTGATACTGTGGAAATGAATAGAAGGTTGAATAAAAGGTCAATGGAGCCCTTTCAAAAATGCATAGAATTCCTAAACTGAATTGACTAACTAAGCCACTAAACCTCACCCTCTGACTGATGCATGTATGTATGTATGAGTGCCAGGACTCTTATTTTTCTCAGTCATGTGTGCTGAGGAGCGTTGATCTAGATTGCAGGGAATATTTTCATTACATGGTTTATAAGTGTGAGGTATTATTTTTAAAAGTTGCTTTTTTTCTAATCCCTTATCAGAGTGATTACAGAATTTGTAAGGTAACAAAAAAGAGATTCAAAGTAATATTGAGGGTAAGCTAAGAAGAATGTCAAAGTGCTAGAGGTACATAATTTAAGAAATTATTTTAAAATATTTAAAAGGAAAAAATACCTATAGACAGAAAAAAATGAGGATGGATGTTTACATCTATACATGCTAAAATATTATGTCTCTTAAAAAACACACAATGAGATGAGAAGTGGTTTTCTTTAATGTATATTATATATATAACACAGAAGGAAGTATTACAAGAAAACAATGTTGTGTAAATAGTATAGACAATTAAGATTGTTGCAACAAAAATTACAGGATTTTAAATAACTTTGCATATTAAATTTAAAAATCACTAGATAAACTAGTTAAACCTTAATTATGCCCTTTGATAAATGTTATATTGCTTGCATAAACAATAAAATGGAATGATTAAAAACAAAAATTTTGGATAAGTTGCAAAAAAGTTAGCATAATTAATATAATATAAGCAAATCAATCATTAAACAAGTTTATAATATATTTGCTGTGTGGATTTCATATAACATTGCTACTATATGCATAAATATATGGTATACAGAGCCTTCCACCTTCCTTAGTCAATAGCTTGGCATTAGTTTCTCAAACAAAATACTGAAGAGCAATGATATACTTAATTTTTTTAAATGACTCAGTTCAAAGACAAAAATTCAATATTCTCTAATACATGTTTATATTCTTCTAGACAAATTGTACTTTAAAAAAGTTATAACATAATAATTTTGTTTTATAGGGTTATTATAAATGGAAATATCAACATAGTTATGTATATTACTATGAAGCATTAAAACATTATTTCACATTTAGAAGAAAAAAATTAATGTTACGACAAAGTACGTTCTTCAAATACATTGTTATTCCATTCCCAACAAGGGTGAAACACCCACACAAATACAGCAACTCAGGGATATGTGACATTCCTAACTGCAGCTATACTGGCTCCCAAGAGTATTGGCAATCATGTTCTTATTTAAAACATTGAGTAACATTTTAAACTGTTTTGCCAACTTATCACAGATGGCAGTTTGATCTTTGATTAGAGACGTGATTCAGGAAACTTTACTCAAAAGGATAATCAGAGAAGCTTTCAGGATAAAATGAACCTCTTTATTGATCCAAAAGCAAATAGATTGACATTAAACATGTCACAAAACATTTTAGTCCCAGTAAAAATGACATAAATCCTTTATGTCTGATATCACAATGTTGTCTCTTTAGCAAGTGACATCTGTGACCTATGAGCCTATGGTCAATCAACTACATCAGTATGTATTGCCCAAGCCATGATTCCCATTCCATTCTATTGCTTTCCTAGGAAAGGAAAATTCCCAGCAAAGAATTTAATATGTGCAAAGTTTCTACGCATTCACAGGCACTTTACCAGCACATCATGTCAATGACACTTAAAACGGTAATTGATACAACTGCAGTTCTAGCTATAAACTCTAGAATAGATTAAAATCTCCAGCCTATTTTTTGGCCTTAGCTCAGTACTTTCTTATAACCAAATGCTACCCATCAATAATTTAGCCATAAGAAGATGGCAGTCAAATGTTACATTATTTAAGATACATCATGTTTATGTTGCAGAGTTAAGATTGCAATCAAAAGACAGATTTATAAAAACATTAATCATTGACAATCACTTATAAGCCCATAGCAGCTTCTATGTCAGCATGAAATATAATAGTAGACAATTAACACAGCAATGGCCATTTCATGGTATGCTATTATTTCTCAAAGTTATTTAAGAGCTAAGAACAATGTATGTGAACATATTTTAAGGTTGTCACCAAAAATGCTCTTTTTAGCAGGGGCTCTGTTTCTCCTCTTCATACAGTGTATTTGCTATATGAACTTATAATCAAGAGGTCATATTTTGAAAAAGGAAAACATATCCATATTCACTAAAGATGCATCAACACATTTTTAAACCCACATGCCTGTGTATTACACTGAATTTAATGCCTCATTGCAAGCTCAGTTTTCAAACCATGCAAAGCTATGATGCATTTTACTATGAATGACTAAACACAATCTAGAGAGAAAAATGTATTCTTACCTGAAGCATGAAACTGTTTCTGTTTAATTGTGGAACAGAGTGAGACTGGAAAGAGGACTTGATTTTTGTTTCTTTTCAAAATCCTCTTTAATGAAGCAGAAGTGAGATGAACTATTCCAAGGTGAAGTCTGTTATTTCTGGCTGGGGCTTGGAGCTGACATCCCCTTGTAAAAGAAAAGGCGCCTCAGTAAGTTGTTGACTGAGGGAGCTACGTAGGAAGCAAGATAATCGGCACCAGCAGTCACAGAGTGATGCTCTGGAGCGAGCACTGCCTCCCTCCTCACCTGCGTCCCCCTCTCTGCTTTTCACCCTGACGCTGTCTCAGCTCTGAGTCTCGGCTCCTGCTGCTGCTGTGTAATCAATCTAGCCTGTCTGAAGCTAATAGTCCTCTATTTAACCAGCCAATCAATAACCAGGATTCCACCGCTGGTCCCAAGAGTCTTTTCCAAGAGAGGTAGAAACAATAAGAGTTTTGCCAGCAGTTTAGCTAAGTATTTTTCATTATTTTAACTCCCTTTGACATAGGGCTTGAGAGAGAGGACGTTCAAAGCAAGCTTAGTGTTTTTGCAGATTTTTGTACTTTAAAAAAATGTAACCCTTCTTATCTAGTTGATATTAATTAATAATTACATGCCTGCACTTCCTGTCCATCAAAAATTAAAATTACTACAGAGTTGCATGGATGATAAAAATCTTTCTGATTCAAATATATAGGAGAAATTCAGGAGTCAAATTGAAAACACTGAAAAAGCTTTTTGCCAGTAATGAGGATGCCTTCAGTAGCCTGTATGGCTTGGATCAATGAGAGAATACACTATTATACCGATAAATGTTAAAAGTTGCTTATTTCATTCCAGGAAAAAAACAGTGATTTATTTTTTCGTTCTCTTAAGGAAAAGAGTGTGATGTTTGTAGATATTTTTAGCTAAAGCCTGAGTCAGACTTCAGTGTATAAAATATATTTTTTCAATATTGTTGCATAAATTTACAAAAGGATCCTTCTGCATGTGTCAAATAGAGCATTTCACACCTGATTCATCCCTTCAAGTTTAAGAAGATTTTCTTCTTAAAGTGACATGTTCACTGATCAACTGTAGGTAAACCATATTTTTTAAAAAAGCACAAAGTATTGAAAAGTCAAACTAGTTTTTCATTTTCCATATGCTCCAGAGGGAGAGCATTTGAGGTCAACTTGGTGTTGACTCTCTCAAGCTCTCCCCCAACCTGGAGAGCAAGGAGAAACCCGAGAGGGAGACCACTGTAAATTGGTAGGTGGCAGGTGTAATAAGCAAGGGAACTTAAGAGGTTGCCTTGAGTGAGGCAAGATGGATAGATCTTCCCCCCCACACACACCCTCCTGAATATTAGAAGTTTATTAAGAAATCTTAACTGGGTTCAGTTACAGGTACCATCCAGATGGTCTCTACAACACAGTGCTCTCTTAAGGCTGCATTCTTGTTAATGGCTCCCACTGTGGGAAAGGTGGGCAGAACATACATTCCAAAGACAAGGGGCATGGTAAGGAGGCTTGGATTGTCCAGGTCCAGCTTGACGGTCAACCTGCATCCCCTTGGTGACCTCTTCCAACACTTAGCAAACCCTAGAAATGCAATCTCTCTTAATTTCTAATTAGGAGATGATTGCCAATCTCATTTTTCACACCGCTTGGTCAATCAACCTTTTAGTTACTTTTTCTTCATAATAATACATTACTGCACTCATTAAAGTAAATTGTATGAGAATGTTTAACTACACTTCAATTTCCTGTTGAAATTAAATTCCAGTCAGTAATCATTGTAGTTCCAATCTTCAAAATTATGTAATACAAATAAAACCTTGTAACATGTGCTAAAGTGTTTTGTAGATGAAGATGGGAAAAAGCCATAAGGTATGTATAGGCATGGAGTTACACTCAGTTAGAGTTCAAATTGCTAAGTGTTGTTACATTTATTAGAGGCTAACTTCCTTGATTTAATTGACCCAGTTCAGCAAATATTTGTGGAGCAATTTTTCTTTTTTTTTTGTATCAGGTTTTCTATTCAGTAATAGAAAAGTAATTAGGAAGATAAAAAAAGGCTTCTTTGTGTCTTGGTATCTTCAGCGCATTGCTGCAGCATTAGCCAATCTTTCAGGTGCTACAAGCTAGGGGTTTGAAGAGGAGTTCTCAAGTAAGCAAAACACAAAGGAGAGTGATTAATGCCTTTTTTACCAGTAGATTAAAGAGCAGTATACTAAAAAGTGAGATCAGACCTCCTCTAGGACAACAGGAAAAACTTGTAAGAAATATGACATTCGCAATGATTTTTATCAATGAGAATAAAAATAGAAAGATTTTGCAGGAAGAGGAAAAAGGCAACAGAGAGGAGAAGAATAACATAAAACTGTGGATCAAAGGAAGTGAGAGATGCGGAGAACTATTGAAAGAAGAGAAAAGTGGGATGAGTGACTGAAACATGGGGACTTAAGGGATGTATGGCTGAAAAGAAGGGAGTAATATGGAGGGTCTTGGGTGCTAGGCTGAGAGTAAGTGGTTAGTTGGGAACCTTCCAAATATATATTTTTTAAAGAGATAAGTAATGAAATTTGAACTGTGCTTTGGGAACATCAGTCTAACAGATAGTTGTGGGTTATACTGAAGTGGGACTCCGGTGGGAGTGAGGAACACTAGGGCAAACCAGTGGGCTGAGGGGGGCGATGAGCAGAATAAACTAAGGTTGAGAATCCTTCCAAAATAAAGTCTCTGCATAACATTTCAACCTTCCAAGGAGAGTGCAGCTTAGAAAGACTTTTTTTCACCTAAGATGGGTGATAAGATAAATGGAACACTTAGTTTTTTTCTCCATTTGTTTTTGTTTCTCTTATAGATTCTATCCTTCCTTAATTTTGTATTATTTTTACGTGCAATTTCCTACAATAATGCAAGCCTCATGAAGAAAAAAGGGATTTACCCAACACTTTGTCTTCATACATTTTAGAATTGTGTCTAGTGTGTATTAGTTGTTCATTAAATGACAATAAAATAATGTCCAGTTTGTGACTGAGGACTCAGTACATGACAAGCTCTAAGCTAATGACTCTACAAACATTATCTTATTTAATAATTTATTAATATACATTATTATATTTTACATCTAAACAAAATGAAGCTTGAAGAAATTAATTACTTTGTCCAATGATACACAACTAATAACTGTCTTAAAACCCGTATTCTTAATAGCGTTGAGTTTTCAGGAGTCAGCAGGTAATGTAACAGAAAATAATAACCTAGATACTTGATTAATGGTCTATATAATTAGAACAGGGCAGGAGATAAAAATAAATAAAATTAAAACTAGAGGGTCAAAGGGATGTATGTGAGAGATAAGGAACTCAAGTTTTCAAGTTTAATAATGACTATGGTCATATGCTCTAAAGAGGACTATGTGGATACACCGGGAGAAGGGAGAGTGAAAATGCATGTGGAATAAGAAGAGCTTCTGAGGTGAATCACAGTGCAGATCTTACTAAGTGGAAGGAAAAGGTTGGCTAAACTATTCAGAGATCCCAACTGAGCCTGCAAACCACATATTTCCAGTACATCAATCTGTAAGATAACATACATTTTATGAGCATGTATACTCGGCAGCTTGGGTGCCTGAGAGGTTGGAAGGATTAATAGAAAGAAAAGATTGGTTCCTTTTATAAGAAATTTGGCAAGAATGGGAAAAGAGAGAGAGGAGAAGGGGTGAGAACAATGGAGAGAGTCAAATATCTTGTTTAGTGTGTATATATACATATATATACACTATATATACAATGTGTATATATATACATATATGTATAGTATATGTGTATATATATAGGCTAAATATATATACACACACACACACACATACCCACATATAGCAGCTCATTATATGTGGCGTCCCATATTTCGTATGTTTCTTGATCTTTTTCCTAGGTATAAAAGTATAAGATACTTGCCTCAGTGTTCTCTCAGTACATTTTTCTCCTCAGACCATTTCCCTAGGAAACCTAAGGTATTTCTTCCCTGAATCCACACTGAACATCTTATTTCTTTTCCAGTTTGTTAGACAGCACAGTTCATATCACTGATACTTTCTCTATCTCACGATAATATTGATTTTTCTCCTTACTTTCTTCTCACTCACAATTCCAACCATCACTTCAAATGTCTAGTCTTACTTTTTCCTTTTTCTTGAAAGCTGTGATTTTTCCCCTTTATATGTAATATTCAAGAGAAACTGGGAATATAAAGTGAACTCTCAATGTTTGAAGAGATTCTTAATAAAACAAATATGATATTAATGGCACCATCAGCTCTAAGTTCTATAACATTCCATAACTGTTTACCAGGTAGGAGAGGGAGCGCCATTATTTGTTTCAGTGCAGGGCATTTCCAATGGTAGAAAAATCTCTGCAGAATTACTGCAATCTTCTCCAGGAAGCAAACTAAAATAAAGCATCTAGGTAAACATGGCCTTTTGGAGGAAAATTATCTACTTTCCTGTAAGATAACAACATGATATTCTCTTTTTTTCATATAATAACACGCAGTCAAGAAACATTCCCACAGATATTTAACGCTCTCACTGAAGCCTGTGATGTTTCTAATACCTGTATACAACGATGCAAATCAACCCATTTCAACATCGAGATGTTTCTTTTTTCTGGGAGAGGAAAAGGAGAGAGACAGAAGAGCAGTATGTGTTGAAGTAATCTGATGAAAACACAGACCACAGAAAATGAAGCAAAACAATCAGAGATGCACAATGCACAGATCCACTGCAAAAACTCATGCAAACCAATAACCAGATGCTTCATCTGCTTTTAAAGCTGGTGCAAGCTGCAGCCTTTATACAATGCTCCTCTCTGGAATAATCTGGACTAACTGCACTATGCTTCTTATCACCATAAACACCCCCTGTTGTATGCACCCTTTCTCAAAGTATCAGTTCACATCCATCTGTTGCCTCGACTCCAGATATGTAGAGAGAAGCTCTAAGCAGAGATCAGGCCATTATGTGGGAAGAACACCTGGCTTATATTCTTCTAAAAATTGTGTGAATTTTGCAGAAAGTCCCTGATTTCCCTGTTTGATTTCAGCTTCCTATTTGCACCTATAATAGTCAAGAGTTTATATATTACTAGTATAAAAAGATTTTATGACCAACTTTCCCCATTCCTATAACCAAAGCTTACAAGTTATGGTTTGGGGAAATTGTTCCGTCTCCCATACTGAAACACGGAACAAGGCTTTTGTAACCATATATCTATTGTCTCTTACTTTGCCAACTGCTTCTTATAGAAGGACAGCCCTGAGAACATAAAACTCAGTTTTGTGTTCCATTTTCATTTTTATGCAGTGTGGAAAATCTGACACTTTGGTAATTATGCTGTAGTCTATTAAAGAGGCTTTGGGAGATTTCCTTATTCAGTTGAGTCGAAAGGCCTTTGACTTTGACTCCGTAATGGGGAGACTAACTCAGGAAGAGGGAAAGATATTTCGTAAATAGCATTTTAATGTTACACCAGGATTCTTGGTATTTAGAGCACGGATTCATTTCCTGTCTCACAATACACCACAACCATTTGTGCTGTGACTTGTCATAGTGTATTTTCATATACATTTATTCTTAGTTGGATCCTCAGTTGCGGACATTGTTCTACTGGAAACCACCACTGTCTTTTCCTTACAACCTGAAACAATGGGGAATACAGCCAAGAATTCTGCCTCTGCTGTCCTCTCAAAAACAGATGCATTCACTTGCATGCTTGCTAGCGGATGTGTCTGCTCTAGTCAATAATCTTCTCACTTTGCTATTTTGATTGACGGATACAAAGATACACAAAAAATAACTTATCCGAAGGTAAGCTAAAAAAATGAAAAATATAGATTCCACAATTGTAAGACAAAAAGACCTGGAAAAGGAGTTTGAAAGGATAATTAATGTGGCTTTCATAGTAATCTATATATCAGCTATAGTCATCAATATTGCAAATTTTAAATAAATTTGGCTTGAATTTCCTATCCTACAACTCAATAAAATTCAGTAGTTGCCAACATTTTGTTTATTCCTGGGGTTTAAATTCTATTGGAAAACCCTTATCCTGATATCCTGTTTCCATCAACTATCTCATCTCTTTTTTCAAACCATACACAGAGAATTTCCTTTCCCTGAGCTGATCTAGAATTCAAAGTTTTAACCACTAATGCCTGTGTTTGTACTTTAAATATTCTTCTGGTATTTTGGTATAGGGGATGGATATTGTGTAATTAATTTAAATTAAATTTTGCCTCAGCCACCTCTACTATCAAACATTTATTTAATCTAGCTTCTCTTTCCTCCTGGTCTCCGACGCCATGTTGCTCCACCCAACACTTCCTCAACCTTTTTTTTTTTTTTTGCTTATTCCTCACTCAACCGGACCTTCAAATCCCCTCTCATTTTTTAATTATCACCATTACCTATCTTCTTGGATAACCATAAATCATTCAAGATAAACTTAGAGGACCCCAACTTAAAACAACATGTGTTAAAAAACTAGACAGTTTTCTTCTTGAAAATAATTATGTACCCATATCTTAAAGTAATGATATTCTCCCCAATATAGGCATAAAAATCATAGTTAAAAATTTTAATTCAGTAATTCAAAAATCACTAATTGAGTCTTTATTGTGTACTAATAACAATAATACTTATTTTAGAAGATATGATATACAAAACATAATTTCTGCTCAAAAATTGCTTATAGTCTCCTCAGAGAGTTAAAATATATGTGATAACAAGTAAATTTACAGGGATAGGTAGCAGTAATGCAAAACAATATAAGGTTTAAAGGTAATATGCACTACTAGATTTTAATTAAATAAAAATACAAAAATAAAAGTGAAAATAATAGTTTCCCATTACCAAAAGAACAATTTACTTATTAACTACCCTTTGATTGTGAGTTATTTTCTGATAAAGTACTAGTGAATAAAATCTTTGTCCATAGATTGCTTGATATACACAAACCATATTTCAAAAGTGAGGAAAAGTATTTTCAACAATAAATTAGTGGTATTTGATAGTTTTGATAATTTATGAACAAACTTTAAACACTTGCAATAAATTACTTATAAATGTAGAAGTGCGTATTACTTAATAAAAATACTTGTGAATACTAAAAAGATTAAACATATTAAGAACTGTGAGAATTGAAATTCAAGCATTTAAATTCATATTTCTCTGCATTTGATATAATTTCTAATTATTAATAACTTTCAACATTCCAGTTGTTTAAAATAGCTTATTTATTTTTTATGTATAGAATTCTTTTGACCCATTATATAAGAAATGTTCACTTCATTTTCATGCTATAATATTTGCTCTCTAAGCTCTAGGACACTGTTCATTTCATATTTGCATTTCTGCATTGTGACTAGCATTGAGCTGTGCATGTGGAATTTTTCAATATAAAATTATTTAAATAATAGTAAATGTATGGGTGAAAATAACAAAGGCTGAGAAAGGGAGAGGATCACATAGTTGATCTTTTATGTTTGTCATTCACTGATCATCTCTGCTATTATAATCAACCCTAATAGACCTCAATGCAAAACAAAAACTGCTCTTTTTAAAGCAACAGTGAGTGCCTGATGCATTTTTCTCTGTGGCCTCTTTAAACTTCATTTTTCAGGATTTCACATGGTAATTCTTAGTGTGATTCAATGGCTTATCTCTATGGACCATTGTTCAATTTTGAGGGTTCTCTATGTTTCTGTCCTTTGTCATTTTATCTTTTTATTCTACGTGTTCTCTCTTGACACTCTTGGCTGTCATAAGTGATTTTATGTGTGTGTGTGTGTATGTGTATGTGTACGTGTATATATATAATGCTTATATATATAATATGTATATTTGAATATACCAAAAATTCAAGTTGTAAATACTTTGCAAAATCTATAGCTGTGTGCCCATCATAATTATCAACATCATTGTTTCCAAAGGAAAAAAAAATACCTTTCTGCCCCATCATCACTAAGAATAAAAATAAATCTACAATTAATCTCTGTCTTCACACTTATCCAGCATTCAACAATTCATTAATCCTTTCACATTTTATCACCTAAAACCTATTGATTTTCCCTCATCTTCATTCCCACAGCTAGTACTTTTTAAAATCTCCTCTATCTCTTTTTACAATTGAATATTCTTTCTAAAACATTGTTTTTTTAGTACTAATATTGTTATTATTACTTTTAAGACATCATTCTTTCAAAAATTATTCTGTTCTAAAATAATTATTTCTCAAGTATGATAATGAGTTTTATAATTTTAATTTTTCAATGGTTTCACAGAAGGAAAAGGAAAAGGTATAATATCAGGAATCAAACATGCCCTGACCTCACTGTTTTCTCTCCTCAGTCTCTTAAGATAGAATGCAAAACCAGTCCTAATTGGCATTTCTCACCTTTGCAGCCATCTCTCTAGGCATCGTTCAGCACGCTATCTTCTCTTTTTAAAGCCCTGTGAACCGACAACTAAGCTCAAATATCCTCATTGCTTTTATTTTCCATTGAAAAAAACATTTTTCTTTTCTCTTTTGAAATCATCTGACATAATTTTTCACTCTGATCACTATGTCTGCATGTTCAATTTCCAATATGGTTAAACTTTTCCATTATCATAATTCTTAATGCTCTGAATAAAATTTTATTGTAGAACTTATTCATTTAATAAATACGATTATATAAGTTTTATATAATTAATAACATATTTTTTAATATATTAGTCAAGTTGAAGACAGACTATATCTTACTTATATATTTAAACACTCAGCTCCTTATAGGTTATTTAGAACATTAAGGTATTTTTATTATTTTTGGAATAAAGAAATTAATTTACCAGAATGTTTGTTATATACACACTGTATATATACTTTCATATATCTATGCATACATGGATATATATACATATGCTCCATTTTTACATCTATAATGCACACATTTTTGCCCAAATTTTTGAGGGAAAAATAAAGGTGCACATTATACATGGGTAGTACTAATTCCATACATTCTATGATGCATAAATATTGTAAATTTGTTACCAGTACATAAAATTTCTTGTGCCCTATACCTGTGCTTGTGTTTTGTAATTATTTGTTACATAAAATTTCTTGTACCATAATATGTCCAAAAATAAATGCTAAAATTATTTTACAATACAAAGAACAAGTATCTAAATATAAATAAATTAGACATTGAATTAAAAAATTAAAACAAAAGACTGTTTTTCCTGAAAGTTTGGGTAAAAAATATGAATGTGCATTATAAACAGCAAAATATGGTAAACCACAGAGAGAAATGGAGTGCCTTATCATTTTAAGTACTTCCTTTAAAGGGGAAAAACTAAGAATGCAATTAACAGAAATACTACACTTAACTTGCTTTAAAACTACAGTTAGGTGTTAAAACCTATGAATGGCTGGAGTTGAGAACAATGGATATACACATCTGCCTATAAACAACACTCAAACTATGAAAATATTTTTTAGGGGGCAAGAAAGTGATTAGTGGGGGTATTAATTCTAGAAGAGGTCAAAATGTCCTATAATTCTGGAGTTAAAATTCATGCGCTAAAATTGTGCCTGATGATTAATGCTTGTTCTCTGTTGTTTAATAAAATTGGCAGTTTTAATACAAAGGAAATGAGAAAGAAAATCACCTACATCTGAGGAACAAAATAAACAAACCAACCAACAAATAGGAAAAGGAAACCAAATAGGCACATGGGCTTGGGCTGATTATGAGGTTTACAGTGGACAGAAGATTTTATCTGCCTCCAAGTTAGTTACAACTGCTTAGGTTCAAGAGCAGTTTTTATAACCAAGAAGGCTGAAGAAAATCGAGATAGATGTAAAACTGCTCATTAGAAATTTGAGGCATAATTGTCAAAACATTTCGTTTGCATGACTTTAATTGGAAAAGGGAATGAGCATTAATAACTGAAGAATAAAAGCATACTTTTTATTAAGGATATTTTTCATAGCAGTCTGTATTTTTCTGTTATTTTACCTCTATGGATCTGTAGTAATTGACAACAACATATACATAAAAATATTTATAATTGAGTTAGGAATATAGTAAGGTTATTTTATATTAATTTAGTTAAAGCATTTATTATTTAAATAAATGTTAATATTAAAATATTTGTTGAAAATAAACATTATTTTATATTACATAAAAAGAAATAAAAAATTGTAATGAAGAAATAGTTTCTGTTACAGATGTCTTTAAATCTGTCATCAGAAATTTGAGTTTCTGGTGAGTAAGAGAGGCCAGAGTATTTGCATTTACTGGCAATGTTGCCTCCGCAACTTACAATAACTCAATCTTTTTTAAAATAGGGATTTAAATCACTCCCATACTACTGTCCTGTATCAGTTGAGATGGCATCACTCCACAGAGTACCTTTCTATGTTCACCAACCAACTATACAGTTAGTTTCTAATGCCATCATTTGTGAGATTATCTGAAATCTCAAAGAAAATCACTTTTAGAAGCTGAGGAAACTACTGTGACCCAATTCTACATGCTTCCTAAAAATTATGTTATCTTGTCTTAACATATGAGTCCTTGCCCTATCGTTTTTGATAGAAAGTGTTACAGAAAATAGCAGAAATCATTTAGTTCCACATTTCACACACCCACTTTTAACAATTGACATTGAGAACTCAGGGGAAAATGAGGGCGACCGAGAGGTGATGAGCTGCTTTTATTGCTGAATGTGAGAAGAGAGAGAGGCATGCACAGAGAGAGGGAGACAGAGGGAGACAGAGGGAGGAGAGACAAGAGAGATTAAGATTTCTAAGATTATAAAAATAAAAGAAAAATAGAAATCTATAGAAACTAACATTATAAGGAACCCAAAGTAAAAGAGAAGGTTATCACGGTGGTCCAGTCTAAGACAACAAGGAATCAACTTCCAGAGGTAAAGAAGAGTAGCAATGAGCCTCTGCTCTCAAGGTAATGAGAGACATCCGTATCAGGACTCTCCAGAGAAGCAGAATATATATGATATGAGTGTGTATCTATACATATATATACATGCATATATATGTATAGATACACATACACACACAGGTGGACAAAATTAGGTTTCAGGTCATGAGCACATGAAACTGATTTATTCTTGTATTATTATTGATCAATTATTGAGTTATTTGTCTCATTATTATTATTATTATTGATATATTTTGTATCCTTACATATGATTTCTCTTTTAGGTAAAGATGGCTGGTAAGTTAACATGCTTTTGCCCACCCCCGGGGCTGGTGAGCTGGAAATCGGTAGCAAAGAGCGGCAAACTAGAAACTCAGGAAGAACCTGATGCTGCAGTTTTGAGAAAGATGTTTGTCTCTCCAGAAAAATCTCAGTTTTATTCCTGACCCTTTCGATTGATTGAATGAGGCACCCACTTATTGAGTGCAATTTCTTTATTAAAGGACAAAACATTCTAAAATTTTACAATAAAAAACTATTAAAATGTTTTGAAAACTGTAAATTAAACTGCATTAATATTTAAAACTCCTATCTTTCAAGGGAGAATATTAAGAAAGTGAAAAAGAAAACAACAAACTGGAAAAGAATACTTAAAAAAAAAAGCTCAAACTTAGTAATGTACTAGAACGCTCCACTAGAATGGGTAAAATTAAAAGTCTGACATCCAATGTTACTCACAATACTAAACAAACAAAATTTGTTACATTGCTTGTGAATGTAAATTGGCATTGACATTTTGGAAAACATGTTGGCAGTATGTACTAAAGTTAAACATATTTATCCTCTCAGAACCAAAATGTTTTCTCCAAGCAAAGCAAGTAAGTGTTGATGTCAACCAAATGACATTTTTAAGAATGTTCATAACAGAATTATATTTAAGAGCTAAAATTGCAAGCAATTAAAAATATCCATCAATAAGTTAATATATTGTGATAACTAAATACAGTGGAATATGACATAATAATAACAGAGACAAACCACAGCTACTCATAACAACATAAATAAATCACATAGGTACAATGTTGAACATATAAGCCACACACGCAAGGTCAAAGACACAACTGATCTGTGGTGCTAGGAATCAGAATAGCGGTTATATTTGGAGTGGCGTGGACTCCAAAGAGTCATGAAGGTGGCTTCTCGGGCATTCGAAATAACTTATATTCTCTCTGAGATATCAATTATTTAAAAATTTTTATAAGAAAAACAATAAACACATTATATTTTGTAGAGATTTTATGAGAATTGTAATTACCTAGGAAATCGATGAATTATTAGCTTCTGGTTTGTTCTGACTTGTTTACTAAGTACTGTTTCCCAAGTTGCCATAGTATTTGAGTCTCTGTGCAATACACCTGGACCAGCTTTCAGCCACGACAATCCCAGGGATTTTTCACTGGGTCCAGGAGTCTCACTCCTTCATTACATAATAGAGTGTATAGCTGTTGTAGCCTGTTGTGAAAAATGGAAAGCACTTGCACATTAAAATGTATGTTGGATTATTATTTAATTTTATTTCTTTTTATATCATAATTTTTGTATCATGTTGAATTGTTGAAGCTGTGCATAGGCAATTTTTATTATCTGTAAATGTTATATGAAGAGAGTTAAGGTGGTATTCTCTATGCTTTCTACACATAAAAGATAGTGTAGATTAGCGCTGAGAGCCCAATAGGTAGTCACTAGACATAGCAGGTATAATAATAATTATTATTATAGACATGGAATGAAAGTCCACTGGGAACATGAATAACTGAAAGAGACCACTTTAGACCACATGTTCAGACAAGGTCTCTCTAAAGATGTGACATTTAAGATAAGATATAATGTTGGAGAATAGTGTACCACACAAGGGGCTAGGAAAAGAGTGACTTCAAAAACCCATGGGCAGGAAATAATTTAGTATTTTCCGGTAACATTAAGAAGGCAATAGTATGTCCAGATGTTCAGTGGCAGCTGTGAATCACATTCTAATGGTATAGCCACTAAACCATCAGCTGTTCCTAGAGCTGGACAAGGATGCTCTTGGATCTGGCATCATGGACACCTGTTCTCCCAGTCGCCTGCCCATGTTCCTTGGTGTCTCTCTCTCACATTACCTCTGATAGACCCTTATCATCAATCTTCTTAGGAGGTTATCTTTGCTCCCATGGGGAAGATCTTCCATCTTTGGTGGCCTCACTTGATCTCTTCTGCCATTTCTGAAAGAAGAGGAATAAATTTTCTCCATCTGGTTGTGAATGACCATGTTAGAAAAATCACTTTTTTGAAAAAAGAATCATTACCTGCTGTAAAACATAGCTAGCAATGAATTTCACATCATTACACAAGCCATGATTAAGGAATAACCTTTATTAAGGAAATAAACATAAGTCCTTGGTCAAAAAATTAACAGAAATCATGGTTCCTCATTTTTCCTTCACCCACAGAGAGGTGGATAGAAGCCAGAGGACTTTGTTCCAGAACGAAACCCCTCCTGCTTCTCATGCCGCCTCCTTGTTTTAGTGCTACAGGAGCTTTTGAATGAAGAAAGCACTGAAATGCTTATGGGCAGGACAGTCTAGAATTTGGATGCTGTTTACATGAATTACGAATCTCCTCTGCCCATCACTTAGAGCCTTGGAGGTCACCGTGAAGTCATAGCCATTCCTGGGTGTCAGGGGATTACTATCCACTGGTCTCAAAATGATAGGGAGGGAAAATGTCAATTCCAGACAGTCTTTTGCATCACAAAGAGGGCTACAGATTAAGAAAGTCACCCTGAAGTTTGTTCAAAAACTTAACATCTTTTATAACCTTACCTCAAGAAGAAAAAAATTTCTGCAAAACAACGCCTATGTATTTGGTATGATGCCATATATGCAGGTTTTGAAAACCAGAAAACTTCCATACATAAATTATATTTTAAAACATAGGGCTCTTAGAAATTGTACCAACTTCAAGATTCTTTTACCTCTGAGAGAAAGGAACTACTGTTCAGGACACACAGATACTTTCACACTATTCATCATAATTCATTGCTAAAAAAAAAGAAAGAAAGTAAATCTGGAAACTTTTTACATTTGTTAAACTATGGCAGTACATGGTTGTAATATTATTCTAAGAATTCATATTTCAGTGTGTTTAAAATATTTCTATATACTAAAAGTGATGTAAGTTCAAGCAGTCCTATATAGCTTCAAAAATTTCAAATGTAAGCATATATGTGGCCGTTTATCCATTTTCAATGTCTTCTCAGATGAGTTAAATACATGACAAAATGCTTGATAAATACATAAGCTATAATTTCAAGATTTTGTACGTTTAATATTTGGAAAGGATTCATGCTCAATAATAATAATGTACTTTTCAGTGCTTTTCTGCTTCACCTTATTACGTAATAAAATTCTGACCACAAAATTAAAACAAAACAAACAAAAAATTCATGCCAGGGGAAATCTTGACAATTTAGAGAAATGATTGAGAATAGAAATAATTAAGTAGGAGTGTAGATTTATTCTCTAATCTAAATGTTATTTGGCAAAGATAAGAATAAAATTTCTTATGACAAAAATATGTAACATGCGTGCATGATTTATAACCTCAGTTTGTTAATGTGAATATGTATAATTTTTAAGAACATATCCCCTGCCTTGGCAGGTGTACTTCTGTTGGTTGGATGTCATTTTGCAAAGCAAAAGGTCACCGGTTCAAGTCCTGGTCAGAGCACATGCTTGGGCTGCAGGGCCGATCCCTGGTTGTGTATGAGAGATAATCAGTCGATGTTTCTCTCGGTCACCTTCTCTCTCTCTCCCCCTCTCTCTATACCAAATAAATAAAATATTTTAAAGAACGTATCTCCATGTATTGCTTTTGGTATAAAAATTTACATCTATTGATTTAATTCAATGTTTTTCCTTTTATTTCAGGAAAAGAAAAAATATGCCAGCCAGTGTTACAAGAGTGCTAAAGTCCTGACCATGAGCTGTCTTAAATATTTCACAGTATATATTCTTGAGTCTCATTATAATGTTATCCCAATACATTACATGGGTAATTTGGTTATATACAGCAAAATTTGTTTAGTCAAGTATTAAAACCAGCAAAGTTTTTTTTAAGTGTCTATTATGTGCTGACCCATATTCTAAGGGCTGGGGATCAAACAGTGATGATAAAAAACAGTGGTGATAAAACAGTGAAAATCAAATAAATAGACAAATAACCCTGTCTTTATGGATGTGATAGTCTATTAGGGATAAATTCATAATAACATATAGTAAATGAATAAAACATATAATATGTTAGATGTTAATAATTACTAATGAGTAAATTAAATCTGAAAAAAATAATATAGAAAGACACAGGTTGAGCAGAACCATTTTAAAAGGAGATTAAAGGGAGTCTTGGTTAAATACTAACTTGATACATACCTTGAAGACCCTATCTTTTCTTCCTCATAATCTTATTCCAAGGAGTTCTCATTTGGTGCCAATATTTAATATCACCCTCCAAAATATTTAGATATACATATAGCTAAATAGATAGATAGAAATGAGACTGTACATAAATAAAAAGAGAAATGGAATTGTACTAGAAAAGGGAAAAGACACAAAGGAGAGAGGCAGGCATAAAAAGATTGATGTAAAGAATAAATGATAAGAAAGATGTAGGTGAAAATGCCATTCACATAATAAGAGTCCCTGGGGAAATAAAAACAATAAAATATTGCCCCGGCTAGTGTAACTCAGTGGATTGAGCATTGGTTTGTGAACCAAAGGGTCCCTGGTTCGGTTCCCCGGTCAAGGCACATGTCTGGGTTGCGGACCAGGTCCCCAGTAGGGAACACGTGTTGTTCCGTATTGTGTGAGAGGCAACCACACATTGATGTTTCCCTCCCTCTCTTTCTCCTTTCCTTCCCCTCTGTCTAAAAATAAAATAAATAAAATCTTTAAAAAAATAATAATTAAATATTAACTGGGCATTTTGCAGAATTAAAAATATATCAAACCACATTAAAATGATCTTAAGGTAATTTAGTATATAAATAAATGCATGCACAAAACTAGGCATATTGCAGTAAAATTGAGGAGAATCAATGACAAAAGAAAATTAAATAGCATCCGCAGAGAAAAAAATGATCATGCACAAAATAACAAAAGCTTGACATATATCCAACATTAGTTAGGTATATTAGTTAGTCCGGAACTAACTCATATGATAGAACCATGGTAAAATTTATTACGAAAGGGCAAAAAGAGTGTGATTAGGAACCACATATTATGTATTTTAAAATCAATAAATGAAATATTATTACTACTAATAATAAAATGCAAGTTTCAAATAGCAGTAACAGAATATAATTTCACAAAGAGACCTCAATGTATTTCAAGTAGAAATAAACTATAGTTTTTCTTCATTAATTTTTATGTAATGCCATTATTATATGCCAGGAAAAAACCCAGCAAACACATATGTACATACATATGCATCTCTCCTATTTTCAGGAGGAACATACACCAAAATACATATAAGCAACCATTTAGCTAGTCTTTTAAAATTAAAATAAAATTTATAACCATAACTAAACATCAAATTTATGAGAGCAGTTCTATCACTTGATGAAAATAAATCAAGAGAATTTGAAAACAAATGAGCACTTTCAGCTGAACTTTAAACACAGTTAGTTATAGCCACTTTCTAATTCTTCACTAAAAATGGCACATAAAGTAAAAGCACATTAACTGATAAGTACAACATGCATAGGAAGAATACATCAGAAGACAAGTGATAGCAGGAGTTTCAGAAACTGGAAAGAAGATAAATGAGGGCTAGTTAAATTATTTGGCAGAGAAGAGAGAGCTCATTTTGTGCGTCTGTGTGTGCGTAAAACTCATCAAATCCAGCACAGACGTGAGGATCTCCGGTCCAGCACTGAACATCCAGATAACTGCTCCTTTCTTGTAGAAACATGGAAAAGTTAAAGTTGGAGAAATCGTTTCAGACATTGTGTGAATTCAGAGATAATAGGCAGAATTGGATGTGGTTTAGACATCAAACTGAAAGCAAGGAGATTAATTAACATTCTGAAGCTCTTTTCTCACTAAACCACCAATATTGGCAGCCAGGTTTGTACAACACAGGTAGGAGATAGGAAGTTTACTTTCCAAGGAGCCAAACAACCCCGTGCTTGATAGATTACGATCTTCCGAAGACCCCGCCCCCCATTTCCCAAAGCTCGGCTGTAAACATGTTAAACTGGGCCACGAAAGGGATTTTACAGGTTAAATTAAGGGAAGGACCTTTAAAAAAGGGAGTTTATACTGGATTATCCCAATGAACTTAATCTAATTGAATGAGTCATTAAAAACACAGAACTTTCTCTGACAACAAGAAAAAAGGTGAAACCAGAGAGATTTTTAAAAATTAAATTAAACCATGTAATTAGAAATGATCCAATGAAAAGCAGGTTACAGAGTTATAATTTTACATTGAGGCACAATATTTAACAAACTCCATCTGAAACAGAAATCTTTGATTCAAATTTATTGTGTTTTTCTCTAGATTATTAATGGGCAGCCAAACAAATTTAAACATTTGAAGAAATCTAAGTAAATGTCAGATGAAAACTAACAAATGCAAAATAAGTTACTCAGAGAAATGTAGAATAAACTGGAGAAAAAAAGCTGCAAATAACATCTCCATAATTGTGTAAGATGGTATTTCATTTCAGAAATAAGGCAAAGAGGCTATAAAATAGGGACAATTCCAATAAAAATAATTTTTTGGAAATTGGGAAAATTATAGTAGATATTAAAATAAATGATACATTAGATTATTAAAGAACAAAAAAGAATATGAGAAACTAAAATAAACAGAATAAAAATTAAAGGCATAGAAATTATCAGGGAAATCTTATAAACTAATTTTCAGAAATGAGAAAATGGGTTTCTAGAGTAAAAGGACTCACTATAAATATCACATAATCAGTGACAGTGAATTTTCACAGAGCTACCTGGAATTTTCGAATGGTGGTGTCAAACATAAGTTCCAAAAAACCTCCATGGTTGGGAGGTGAAAACAGAACCATGTAGTCAGCAGTAATCTGAATGGCCCCTGTGATCTTAATTTCCTGGTGCTGTACTCATGCTTAGGTGGCATTACATGGCCAAAGTGATGAATGTCATGTCTTTGATTAGGTTATATTCCCAAATCAATCCACGTGAAATTAATGAAAAATCATACTATCAGGGGTAAAATGGCTTAATCAGTTGCAGTGTCTCTAAACGTGGGTGTGAACCTTGCCTGAGTTCAGACACCCTTTACTGGGAGTCTGCAAGGACAAGCTACCGTGAGTTCTACAGACAGTGGATTCTCCCAGCAACTTGAATGTGACTGCAAGTGCACCCTTTCCCTAACAAGTCTCTAGACTAAACTGTAATGAGGTCAAGTTGATTGTATCCCTGTGAAACCCGAAACAGAGAACAAGCTAGGCCATTCCTGGACTTCTGACTCAGGAACAGTGAAATAATAAATGCACCTTGTAAGTAAAGCTTGTCATACTACTCAGCTTAAAGCAATGCAATCATGAATCAGAATAGCACTAGCTAGGGCATCATAAGATACAACAAAAGGATCCGCCTTCCACTTTTGAGGATCCTGTATAGCCATTGGTCCCACCCACATAGATAATCCAGGATAATTTTCCTGCTTTAAAATCAGCAAATTAGCAACCTAATTACTTCTGCAGCCTTAATAATATCCCTTTACCATGTAACCTATAATATTCACACATTCTGGGGTTTAGGACATAGATGACTTGGGGAGACTGTAATCCTGCCTACCGTAGTCCCTATTCAGACATTTTATCTTTTGTCAGTGTTTTCCTGTAATGAACAGAGCACAACCAAACTTAAAGGAACAAGTACTTGTGGGGTACTGCAAAAGACATTCAGGACCTGAATTAATTAATCATCCCTCCACTTGTGAGTTCACAACCTTTCCCTAGTTTACCCCATCAAGTCCATAGCAATTCTACTTTTAAATCCATCTCTATGTAATCTCCCTACATTCCTTGTTAGATAGTCAACATAGATTAGAATCATCACAGCATTTCAAAAACTTCACACAGCAGGAGTTTGTTTATTACTCATAAAAAGCACTGAAGCTCCCAGTACATTTCAGATCCAAAGTCTTCTATTTCTTGTGGTGTACTTTCCTCCTATATCTTGTTCCTTGGTAGTCTATTTGTATTTTAAATATAGTGTTTTATAGGATCTAGTTTCCATTTTTTCTATAATATCCAACTATTTCCCTCCTTACTTTCCTCCAGACACAGAAACTTCCTTGCTTTTTTTTTTTAATAGTCCATATGCTCATCCTTGTTTCCTTTGCACTGCCTATTCTCTCTGCCTGGAATTCTCTACTCCCAGATACCCACATGGCTAATTCCCTCACCTCATTAAAATTATAGCTTGATTTTTATCTTCTCAATGATACCTCCCTTGAACATTCTCATTAATATTATAACTGATTCTACTTTCCCCAATACGCCCTACCCTTCTTAAACTGCTCCACATTTTTCTTTGTTCACAGCACTTATTTCTAGGTAATTTTTGTATTTTTATATGTAGTCGTTCATTGTAGTCTCCCAACCAAAATGTAATTCCAAAAAAGAAAGATCTTCTCTTCAGCATTATGTCAATATGTTAGTATGTCAATACTAATATATTTCGATCATCTAGAACAGGCACTGGACCATGATGAGTATTCATTTATTCATTTTATCTCACGAATGAAGAAATATATGAATTGAGGGTAAAGTACTTTATTTATGGGTGGCACATGTCACTTTGATGACTTCATGGAATGCTGATTGGGAAAGAGGACACCCAAATGTCAGTAGAAGGAATTTATTTCTCACTGTCTTTTAAGATTTCCAGAGAAGCACCCTCAGAATTTTTATTAGGTCTGGGAGAAGCGATACAGTGTCATGACAGGAGCTGAAGTTGGGATATGGCTATTTCTAAATGTCTTGTGGGTTCCCTGATACTGACCGGCATGTTCCTGGGTACCTATCAATCTTACCAGTCACTTTTTACAGGTGTTTGTCTGGAAGTGTTTACCTAGTGTCCTTGACGCAGATTCTGCATGTGTATGCTGCACATCTCACTGCAGCTTACGGCCCCACACAGCTCCCCAGCATCATTCGTCTTTCCCAGCACTGGTGACAATCATTGCCCTTCTCTTCTGTTTTGACCTCTGCCCATTCTGAAAGCAGAGCAGGGCGTCTGATGAGTTAGTCACCATGTGTCTGTTTTCTGCCTTTTTACCTCCAGACATGCCTTCTCTTGTCCTCTTTGTATTTTCATCTGGTTTCAAAAAGGGAAAGAATATATCTAAGTATTCTGTGCACTTGCCCAATTTGAATCTGCCTGTTATTATATTTTCACTAAAATTTTTACCTCTGAGAAGTCTAGTATATCTGACTGCTGTCTGTCATTGTTATTATTTCACTTCTTATTTACAACATCATAACTGTACAAGATTTAACAATATCTTTTGTTTATAGAATATCCTTATTTCTAACTTCACCAAAACTTATGTCAAATGACATATTTGATTATCCAATTTTACTGAACTAGACATAATGTTTCACAGAAACAAGAGTAAAATGTTTTTAACAAATGTTCATAAAAAGTCACCTGAAATTAAATATGACCTAATTAAAAAACCTTTTATATCCAGCTATAGCTTTTAAATAAAATTTTAAAATTAACTGTATTTATTTTAATCATTTAATGCATTAATGGATATGTTTATTTTCACTAGATAAAAACTGAAATTGAATGTAGATTATTGAGAAAGGAATTATAGAATAGAATAAAGCATGACTGTGAAGATAAATAGTCTAATGATTGTTAGTAATATAACTCACCTTCTCTCAGAAAGCTAGTGAAGGTTGTTAGTTAGAGGCATTATGTAGACATTTTGTTTAAAAAATGTCTATCTCCTTGAAAAGGAGAGAGAATTCCAAAATGACTTTGACAAGTTTTTGAAATGACTTAAAGTATATAAAATGCTTTTCCACATTTTTTAGTACTGCTTCTAATCTTTCTAAAGCTTTTGGTTCAAGGGACTACATAAAGAATAATATAACAATATCAGTTGATAATCATAATCATTATTTTCAATAATTTATTTTAAGATGCTAGTTCCTCATTATGTAACATTCTCTAGTTTCACTATCCTAAGCCTTGGGTATTTTTATAATGGTAATTATTCACTTTTAACAACAATGATTTTAATTTTAAGAGCAGTGGTCTTGGTAGAAATTAATAAAAAATAGTCAAAATCAAATAAGGTAGAAGTAAAGTCTGTTTAGTCGGACTGAATTAGTGTATCTCTTTGGTTTATTTGGTAATATGACAATTTGGAAGCCAGCAGCTCTCTGCTTCAGGTCCTCTTGACTTCCTGCAATGATTTATGTGTATAAGAACACTAATTCATGTCCCAAAGTGACAGCTAGAAAGAGCGCGAATGTTGCCCAGGTGGTTGATTATCAGTAAAGTTATTGAAATGCATGAGGTTAGGTATTCAGTGGGTGGTATTAGTAGGTCAAACACAATTTATCACACCTGATAAATATATCCTTGGCTAGATCTTGTTATGTTTGTAACATCATCAAATGACTTACATATTAAAGTAGAAGATAGATTGAAGGAGACATTTCTCTGCTTTTGACCTTGGCCATCTGCTGTCCTGGTTTTCATTTGGTGGGTCTACTGGACTATTTTCTTCATGTGGGGATAAATTTGACATTGTGAAAGCTTTAAATATATTTCTCAAACTTTTCAATGACTATTAAACATTTATCAAATTTAAGATGAATATGTGAAAGAGATTTGGGGATTGAGTGATGACATTAAAGTTGTTACAAATAGTTGATGATTGTATTTCTATAATTTTAACAGTTAAAGCTTACCTTGGGCCATGGCTACATGTTTATTAATTCACAACAGGGGATTATATATAACTCCTCATGATACTGTATGTACCTCTTCATGAGAGGACATAGTATCAGGGGATGACCCACACTTAATATTCAGAGATTTAATCAAATGTTTTATCACTAGAAAATCTAAGAGATTATTCAGTCTCTCTCTTGCTTTTTTGTATTGAAAATCTTAATTTTAGTCAGAGGTAAATGCTTACCATTTTCCAATTTGAGGTTGTGGACTGTAACAAAAGTTATGTTCTTAAGGCGAGTGCACACCATTTTCTGCCTGTGGCTGAAACAAGATGGAAGCGGTATGGCAGGAAGACTTCTAAAGTGACCCACAGGATTCCTGCCTCTTGTGCATAATCCCTAAACTTTAATGTAAGATGGACCTCTAAATGTGATGTTACTTCTTTGATTATGTTATATCATACGTGACACCATCTCAGTTGACTAAGGAAAGAGACTTTCCTGTGGGCCTTAAAGAAATAAACCAGCATGTTCTGGGCCACATAGCAATGCACTATGGGTGGTTTCTAGGATCTAAGAACATCCATCAACAGGCAGAGCGAGAAAATGAGAACTCAGGTCCTTGTAGCCAGAAGGAAGTGCATTCTACCAACAATCCCTGAAAGAGGTCCCCATGCTTTATAAAGAAAGATGGTATTTTGATTTTAACCTTGTGAGGCATTGAATGGAAGATCAGTTAAAATATTCTACAATCCTGATCCATGGCAACTGTGAGATAAAAAAAAATATGTGCTTTTTAAAACTGGTAAATGTGGTTATTTCCAGAGAGGGTAATTTGACTTAGTAATTGGAGAACTTGTTCGGTTTATGATAAAGAAGAGTTTACGGTGTTTTCATGTCTTTGTTGCTAAAAGTGTCTCATGGTAAGCTGTCTTCTTAGTTTCAAAGTTGAGAAATAAATGCATAACTTAGAAGAAAAGGTTAAAGAGAAGATTGTGTTTTAAAGTTAGTCATCATAAATGTGTATTCGCATGATATATATCACAGTAAAATTATTTTTGCACATTTTAATACAATTTGTAAAGCTCCATTGACCAAAATATTTTAACTGGATGCTGCAATTAAAATAATTTAAGGGCTTTGCTTGATTTAAGGCTACACTAATGCAAGTCATTAATTCTTGTAATTATACTCAATGCCATTTTTTATTGCAACAGAGAATACATACAGCACATTGACTATATGCAGTTATTTTTTTTAATTACTATAAAGAACACTTTACCAAGGAGAGGCTGATGTTTTACATTACTTCTGTAATGAACAGGGTAACTACAATTGCAATATGAAATACCTCAAGAAGTTGTAAAGTTAAAATGCCTTTGCTTTTAATTTTGTTTTCTGTGTTTCCTTTTCTATATATGATACTAGGAGCATGTGCTGACTTAAGATTTACAAGTGATAGCATTGTTAAAGTTATTACATTAATCAGATAGGAAGGGGAATAATACAACACAGTCCAATTGAAGGAAAAGCTATAATCTACATCCAGAACTGATATCCTACATATTTGGAGGGGAAAATATTCAACTCTGATGCATGTGTGAAAATGTTTCATTCTAACATTGAGCATTGCTTACAAAAATTATGAAAACACTTCCACATTCCTCAAAAAGACTTAGGAAGGCCACGTATACAAACCCTTTGGAAAATACTTTTCTCATTATATAAGACATACATGCAAAAATTGTAAAAGAAATGTAAAGTGCTAATATAATGAATACTTGTGCATATGCTATCTTGTTTAATAATTGAATATTTTGTTGATAAATAGTGGAAATAGCAATTATAAGTAGTGATAAGGACTGATGAGGTAATTGAAGATTTTAATTGGAATCAAAGCCTTAAAAGAAAAAAAAAAAATGACAGGCCCAAGTAGGCCAACTATCAAGTCAGAGAATGCTGATGTCTTGTTCAAAGAGAGTTTTCTCTTACAAATTAGCTGCCCAAAAAGTGTGTAAATTCTTAACCTTATTGGCTATTTTATGCTAAAGTATTCACTCTGATAAGAAAGAGGTGAGACACTGAGACCTGAGACAGGGACAGCTGGGTAGATGTACTTAAGATGCCTGGAGTCACAGATTCGTTTGACCCCTCAAGGTAACAGATGTTGTCCCTCTGCTTATTGCAGAAAAGAGACCTTCCTTTATCTGAAACAACGCAAAGATCTCAACTGAAGTAGAAGCCTAACAAAATGGTGCATGCGCTCCTCATTTGTCTTTACCTGCCCTAATTCCTAGGCCAGGGGCTCTCAAATAGCAATGTGCATACAAATTACCTGTAAAGATGGTTATAATTATGTGTCTCAGTCTCCATCCCTGGAGATTCCAATTGTTAAGTCAGACTGGGATTCAATGTGCCTTTCAACAACCCGAGGAGCAATGGTGCCGAAAATTCGAGGACAGCACTGTGTGTTCTGTGATCCTACACAGTCACTAAGATCAGGTCTCAGCACAGCTCCACACGTACCGTCCTTGTTATAGGAAGAAAGGAGATATTTACCAGAGGAATAGTGGCACCTGCATCTGTATCTGAAAGTGCTAGGAGAACACATCTGCAAGTGGATCGTTAGGATTGTGGACCAGTGAAGGGGAGGAGAAGCTTTTGAATTGACTAAGGGGATTTTGAAATGCCCCTTAGGGGGGCATTTATGGACATTGGAGAAACTCTCCCATGATTTAAGATTTCATATCCTGTCAAAGACACTTGAAGGTGATTTTAATGTCCAGCTGAAGCTAACCAAGACAACTAAACATTCTCCCATTTTTTGGTAAGCAGTTTTATTGTGGTATTATTGATATACAAAACAGTACATATTTAAGGTATACGACTCCAAGAGTTTGGAGATTAATATAGTTTTTTGAAAATATCACCACAATCTGTGCTGTAAACCTATTCATCACCTCAGAAAGATTTCAGAAAAAGTATTTAACAGACTTCAGTACACTTTCTGGAGTAAAAACACCCAAGCAATTAGATGTAGAAGGAATTTATCTCAGTATAATAATGGCCACGTGTGAAAAAGCCATAATTATTATCACATTCAATGATAAAAAATGGAAATATTTTTTCTAAGGTCTGGAAAAAAAGCTTTCAGTATTATACTGGAAGTCTTAGTCAGAGCAATTAGTCAAAAAATGAATAAATAATAGGCATCAAATTTTAAGAAATAATCAAAATTATCTTCATTTGTAGATTAGTTGATCTTGTATATAGAAAATCCTATATTCCACCAAATAGAACAAAAACAAAAACATTTGTTAGAACTAATAAGAATATCTAAGTTTCTGGATGCAAATCTATATGAAAAATCATTTTCGTTTATATACACAAAGAACAAATTATCTAAATAGGAAATTAAGAAAACAATTTCATTTACCATAGCAACAAAAAGAATAAAATACTTACAAATGAATTTAATATCTCACCCTGACTTAACATTAGATAGGTTTCTTTCTAAATTTAGGCCTTTACCAGGTCTTTTCTCAGTGCATTTACATTAAAAACTAGCTAAAAATTCTTTCTTTTCACCTTTTAGATTTAAATTGTTTTAAAAGTTTCATGTCAGGTTACAGTCAGGATTGTCTTTCTCTGGGACCTGGGAACCACTACTTTGAAACGTAATCATCAAAGAAGCATTTGTCCTTTTCTCCCAGTCTCTATGGAAAACTATAAACCTAATTTTCTTCTGCGGGTGCCTCGCCCAAGTTATGAAACAACCTGTCATTCAGATACAAGAGTACCTTCTGGGTAAGGCCAATTAGCAAACAGGCCTAAGGTTTCCCCACACCAATCCATCTGGTTGTTTCAGAGGAGTTCCCAGGACAGTGGTTTGGCAGAATATTGAGGATGGGTTCAAAAGGTTCACGTCAGTGAACCTGCTAAAATCATAAGAGAAATGCAAATTAAAACCACAATCAGATATCACCTCACACTGGTCAGAATGGCTGTCAACAATAAATCATCAAACAGCAAGTGCCTGCGAGGATGTGGTGAGAGGGGAACCTTCTGTATTGTTGGGAATGCAGATCAGAGTGGCCACTATGGAAAGCAGTATGGAGTTACCTCAAAAAATTACAGTGGAACTTTTTTGCTTTATGACCCATCGATACCTCTTCTGGGGGTTTATCCGAAGAACCTCGAAACAGTAATTTGAAAGAATATATGCACCCTTATGTTCACTGTAGCATTATTTACAATAGCCCAGGTTTGGACACAGCCCAAGTGTCCATCAGTAGATAAGTGGCTAAAACAGCTATGGTACATTTACACAATGGAATACTACTCATCCATATTAAAAAAAAAAAAAAAATTACCCTTTACAGAAACATGGATGGACCTGGAGAACATTTTGCTAAGTGAAATAAGCCAATCAGAGAAAGACAAATATCATATAATTTCACTTATATGTGAAATCCAAAAAACAAGCTGAACAGAACTATCAAACTAGAGGCAGACTCATAGGTAGAGAACAGGCTGACGGCTCTGGGAGGGTAGGGTTAGAGGGTGGAGGGATCAAGCAAAAAAAGAAAAAGAGAAATCGAACCCATGGACATGGGCAATAGTACGGTGATTGTGGGGGGTTGGAGGTGGAAGAGAGCATAAGGGGGATAAATGGTAATAGAAAAAAAAACAATAAAATAGAAAAAAAACCAAACTATTTTAAAAAGGGAAAGTAAATAAACAGAATTAAATATGTAAGAACAGAGAACTTATCAGTCGTCTATATTCCGCCAGAGAGCTGAGAGGACATTACCCTCACTAAAGTAATAAGAAATATTGTTTGACACTATCACCAAGATTTCATATAATTCAGGAAGGGAAATTCCAAGAAAGAGTCAGGCCACTGTTACAAAAGAAAGACAGACGGAAGATTGGTTACGAAAGACAATTGACATCCATCACATCTAACCCTAACTTATTTACATTGCATTTTGTACATTTCTGTAAACTCCTTTAAATATTTCATAATGAAAGCAATTTTAAATAGATACAAACATAAAGTTAAATTTATTTTTTTATATTTATGTTCCACTAATTTCTAAAAAAGATGTTACAACTTAAAACTGATTTTATAAAAAAGATGAAAACATAAGCATAATTACATTATAAAAGAAATTAGGGAAAAAATAAGATACATGAAAAAAAGAGACAGTTTTGCTACACATAAAGGTCTGCATAATTTCTATGATAAAATTTAGAATTATATATCTTTATAACCAGCAAAAAAAGGAGCTTGTACTTGGTCATGTTGCTCTTGTTATGCAAAGTAGGAAGTGCATTTTGCTGTTTTGCTGTTGTAGGGAATTGCCACAAACTTTGTTGATTAAAATAACACAAATGTACTGAGACACAGCTCTATAGGTAAGAAGTGCTTCTGGGCAGACCTGTTGTAGATCTCACAAGGCTGAAATAAGGCATTGGCTGGCCTTGGTTCTTATCTCTAAGCTTTTAGGGAAAATCCATTTTCAAGGTCATTCAGTTTGTTTGCAGAATTCTCGCAGGTTTTTTTTCTGACTGAAGTCCTTACGTTATCTTTGCTGGCTATCATCCAGGAGACTGTCAGTTTCTTAACACAGCCTGCAGTACTGGTCACTGTTCTCTGGGTCTTCAAATCAGCAATGAGATGGTTAGTCCTTATCGTGCTTTGAGTCTCTCCAAGTTTTCTTCTTCTGAATTTCTGCTGCTCCCGTCAGGGTTAGTTCTCTGCTCTTAGAGATTTCTTATTATTTGACTGGGCCTAACCATTTATTCCATGTTACTTTCCTTTCTTTTTGAAAGATCTTTAACTTTAATCACATCTGAAGGTTCTTTTTCTCAAGTATTGTGGTTCCAGGGAAAGGGGGGAGGACATCTTTCAGGAGCCATCCAGTCTACTATATGGAGGAAGTTTATCAAAACAAACATACAAACCCTTTTCAAACAGAAGTGGGGTGGTTCATCCAGATCCAAGAAATAATGTCCTCAGTAAATCCCTCATAATCCTCATGTAAAACCCAATTCCTTTGGCAACTGCAACCTCCTGTACAATTAGATTTTGTAACACTATAATGTTTGGTCAAGACAAGGGTGGCATAGAGCCTTTTAGAAGTAAATTGTCTCAATATGTGGATATAGGGTACACAGTGTGTAACCGTCTGGCCAGATAGCTAGGCAGGGAAGAAAAGCCTGAGAGGGGTTGGGAAGTGCCCAAGGCAGCAGATTGAAGCAGCAGTTGGCATATGACTCCATACACCCGTGTGAGGACAAACAAGCCAATGCACGATGCCCCGCCCAGGGGCAGAGACGCTGTGTCCCTGCGTGAGGCTAGAAAATCCTCCAACCCACTTCTGGATCCTGGCAGCAAGCAGAGGGGCCGAGACGACACACACACTGACAAGCATGGTGAACCCCAGCCTAGATTAGCTGGGAGTTTGAACACTTCCACCTCAAGTGGGATTTGGGGAAAAAAGATGTAAATGGAGGGAGGGTATTGGGAGACTCGTGCATTTTTGTGATTCCCTTGCCTCACCTGGTCTGGGGGGACCGGAGCATTCATGGGACCTGGCGGCACCGGACCCCACTCACGACTCTTGCCTTGCCTTGCTCGCCCAGTCAGGAGCAGGCTCACTTGGGACGTGCCCTTCGCTAGCAGCAGGCCCGAGGGACTGTGGCCCCACATTGCACAGCGTGGGTCCTGGAACACTCTCATTCTCTTGTGCTGAGAGCAGTGCACAGACACAGAGGCCAGAAACATTCACCAGCCCTGGTGCCCTGCATAAGAAACCCCTCAAAATACCTTGTGCAGTGATCTGGGCAATGTATCCCACCCCTGGGAAAGGGGAAGCTGCAGTGGGGCAATGGAGACACCCGCTTCACAAGTGCAGAGAGAGAGAAAGAGCCTGGAGCTAGAGAGACAGAGGCTCTTTTGCGTAGTAGCCTTGGATTCCAAAAGGACACATAAGAATGTGGGGGGGCGGGGTTGTTCTCTGGGCACAGATTTATAGTTCGGTATTTTGGGGAACAAGAGAATTTCCATGTTTTGCAGAAGACAATGGCTTGGAGGAGCCCTCAGCTCCCCCAAATTTAGCAACGTTTTAATAAAAACCTTTATTCTTCCCCACCAATTATTGTGCTATGTTTGTGTCCAGAGGCTGAATTCCACTTTGGTAACAATAGTCCTTAGACAATAGTTCTGAAATATTATTCTCTTTTTAATGGAGACTATAATTAGGTAGTTTTCTTTAAAAGTCTTTACCAAGGACCTGGAATTGTGGTAATTTTGTATAATATATTGAAAAATTGGTCCACTTTGCAAATTAGTTAAACAGAAAATGAGCTTGAGTATCAGTTATTATTTTTTTTAGTCTTCTTTTGTCAACAGAATTGTGTTGGTACAAACCCTCAAATACCAGGTAAACTGAAAACAATGTGTTTTATGTTTAAATTGGTTGCATAAATTCAGGTACATGAAGTGATTGAGAATTACTAAATATTTTCTTTGAAATGACGATGGTGCTTCGTTTTCATTACTTCTAATTGTTCTTTAGTTGCGGAGAGAATTTAGTATACTGGTGATATTTCTGGCTTTGGCAAATCAGGCATATCCTTAATGTAATGGTGATCCCTACCCAGCAGGTAGTTCTACGTGAACGCAAACAAAATTAACTATGTGCAAATGTTCATAAAATTATGGGTTGATATGATGTGAGATGACACTTTATTTTCATATTATCAATAGGCAGATTGCAGACTAGTGTACTGATTCCAGAAACATAAATAATTATAGTTTTAGGCACAAAAGAAAGTAAATCAATGTTCAGACCTTACCTTTACATTTTTCATAAAGAAATCTTTACTTCTCCTATTTTATGTACTTATAATAGTTTGAAATATATCCTTTACTTTTAAAATCTGTATTATAATCTATATTTGGGTAGTCTTCTATTTATTTTGAAAAATAAAGAAACAGGCATATCCTGGGAAAATATTGCATTGGATTAATATATGTATACACATGTATATGTATATTTTTCAACATTTTCTGATGCCCTAAATCTCATGACACACAGAATAAACATGAAAATAAAAGCTATTAATATGATTCATTATTTCTAGTTGTCTCTTTGTAAGTTAAAAATTCTATTAAATACCAACAAATAAAAATAACAGATAAATACAGAATATCAAACTCCTGTAGCTCATTATCCCAGCCACCTACCAGCAGACATCTGCTACTCATAACTGAGATTTCTAGCATAAGGCCTATGAGCTGGATGCTTATATTTTATAACATAAATGGTAGAAAAAGACCAGAAATAGTCATTCAAACAAGTGTGAGTCTCATCTCAGCCACTAACAAATGAGCTTTATTTCCCTTCCTGCACTGTCAGTAACAAAAGTATCCTTCAGAAAGTTGGAGTAAATGCTAACTCAGGTCATACGTTGCTTTGCCATGTGGGGAGCAATTGCAATGAAGCGAAGACATTATGTACAGATTTGATTTTATGTTTTAATGTGTGCATTTCATATTCATGATTGTTAAATCACATTTGCACTGAAATACAGATCTTTAGTTAATATGAAAAATATTAAGGAATAGCAGCAGGACATATGTCACGATCATTTGGATTTATCAATAATATTTATGTTAACGTTTATTTTAATATTCCTTAGTTTGGATTTAGAAATATGTATGTATACACACATACACACACATTATGTGGGGTCACCTTATGATTTTCACTAGCTCATTTGGGGGACTCTGGCCAGAATATAACTCCCCTGTAAAATCTCCCTATCGTCTTTTCTCTGTTATTCTCATTTTCATTCCCACCTTAGTCCAGAGATTGTGCTGATCCTTAGGCTATTATTAGATTGATCACATCTTTATTTTAAAGCTTTTTACAAAAAAATAGTACAGAGTTTTCATTTCTACAATTTCTAGAATGTTCATTTTAAAAAGCTTGAAAGATTCCTATTTATCTTGATTTAGCACTTTCCATAACTACGATACTGAATAAACAAAAAAATGCAGGATTTTGAAGACGTGATTCTCTTAAAATATGAATTCATCCTTGTAGTCGCCAAAACTGTGAGACATAAACTTCTGTCTAAATCACTGAGTTTGTGGTACTTGTCATAACGGTCTTATGAAACAAAACACACCGTATTTTCCATGTGTTCATCTATCATCCCTTACATTCCTGGGTTTCATTGCTGGCCTGATGGAGGCTGCTCTGGGGGCAATATTAATGGTAAGAATCGGGTCAATTCATCTGAGACTAGAAGTTGGGAGGACATTTTGCCATGTCAGTCACAGACTGATAAGTGAGAGATAAGTGAAAGACATGAAGGTTACTGAAGACCATGTCTAAAATCTGTGTCCAGTACAAAGTTTATTGCTGACAAATAAACAATCACATAACACAACATATTTAAGAATATGTTAGGCTACATCAATATTGTTCTCACTGCCCTGTTCCATTTTGTCTTTGTATTAATCATGCACAAGCAAAGTTATTTTAATTTATTCAAATGATGATAAAAATGTGGAATAAATTTCCTGATTTTATTTATTTTTCTTGCATCCAACCTCATATATATATATAAATTGTCATTAATTAATTGATATATATCAATTAATGGTAATTTTGCCCAGAGAAAAATAATAATTTAAACTTGATTTTAAAAACTGTTTAAAAACTCTACATTAAAAAATGTGTCCAAGTTGTCATAATTCAGTTCTTTAAGTTAGAGATGGAAGTAATTTTAATTATAATTTAAAATAAAAATAAAATAATATATAGAGTTGCTATTTAACAAAAGATAATGATTCCTTGATCAAATATTTTATTTTATTTTATTCTGGAGTCTATTATTATACAAAATCTAATGTTCTGCATCTTAGAAGGCAATGCACACTCATTTGCACTGGAAGAATAGGTAATCTTTCAATGCTTTCACTACTTTATAACATACAGTATATGGTCATTGATTTTTAAAGTTTTAGAACAAAATTGAAGCAAAATTTGATAAACAGATAAACTTCTCTTTACGTATTTTTAGTATTTTTACATATTTTTAGATTCCATATGTAAGAATTCTTATTTGTTCTCCTTTTTTCATAGTTTTCTTCCTTATATTGGTATTTCTGTACCACATAATAGAGAAAGTATAGAATCTATATCTACTTGGCAAACACAACATTAATTACCCATCTTAAGTAATTTTCCGGTAGTTATGATCACAAGAGTTATGACTCAAAAGAAAAAGAAATACTACAATTTTTATAATATACTTTTCTTAAAACAGTGGCTGTATTTAATTTAATATTACTATTTTAGTTAATGACATTTTGTTACTACACTTGTTTCATGTCTTTAAAATAACTCTATATTATTAATGTTATGACATTTTAAGTCAATAATCATATTTGTTAATATTGGTTTGTATCTAACAGCATCTATCATTGTTTAAGTCTGTTGGAGTGCTACAAATTTATGAATTTATATTTTAGCAGTTTCTTTTGGTAATGGATAAGTCTTAAAGTGATTCTTTGTTAAGTACTATCAAGTGTGGGTTATGCTTTCTTCTTTCAAGAACAATATCTTTTTGATGAAAAATAATAAATCATGACATAACATTTATTTATATAAACAATGTTGTAACACTTAAGGATGATGTTTCTATAGAGATTCTTACAATAAGTTTGATTATCCGTCAATGTTTACACAACAATGTACTTTAAAGTGTGTGTGTGTGTGTGCGTGTGCGCGTGATTTACCATAAGTACAGGTCCTAAAGTTGTAAAAACAGTGTCAACATACATAAATTGGATTTTTAAGCATAAAGGGAGTAAAATCATGATAGTAATTAATGCTGTCGCTAAATATTCAAATATTATCAGCTCTCTGACTTCTGAATATATGATAGAATTATACTTCCTAATTCCCATGAGAATGGGTGTCACCAAATGACTAATTCTGATTTAAAAGTTACAAGTGGGTAGAATATCCCACTTACAGGTCAAAACATTTACTAGATAAATAAAGACCTTCCAGAACTT
The DNA here is from genome assembly GCA_004026545.1 of Mormoops blainvillei. Taxonomy (NCBI): domain Eukaryota; kingdom Metazoa; phylum Chordata; class Mammalia; order Chiroptera; family Mormoopidae; genus Mormoops; species Mormoops blainvillei. The sequence goes on along the minus strand of PVJD01004195.1, from coordinate 15,046 downwards.
CCTTTTCTTACACCAGGATATCGGGTGGAGTTTGGGATATAGTGGCCACATGAGCTCAGACCCTGGATGGCTGCAAGGAGCAGGACTACCAGTCCATTCACCCAGCTCACTGCCGTCATGTTGCTTGGGCAAGAAATAAACTTTTGTCATGGTAAGACAGTGTTCTTTTATTTGGTGATCGTTAATTATTGTAGAGAAACATTTATTCTGACATAAAACCTTTTACATATGCATATAATATACAACATTAGTATGATTATTTACTGTGAAAAATGTTCAAATTTCAATGTGGTACCCTGAAGTCCTAATAAACGAACTTAAAACTACACATTTGTCTACTCAATTTTTGTGTACTGACAGTGAAGATGATAATTTACTCCCTTTATTCCCCCAAACAACTACATAAGAATGAATTTGGTGCTTTTGCAATTATTAGCTAGGGAAAAATATTGAAGAAATATAAAGAGTACATGAAATAGGATGCTATTATTATAACTCATAACACAAAGAAAATAAATCCAGATAACATTATAATGATGTTAATAGTTATGAAACCTTCAAAATTATAGTTATTGAATATTTAATGTGTCTGTCACTCTATTAAATGATTTATATGCTATATTCCATTTAATTCTTTATCTTGTTACATGTGTACACATATGATCCCCATTTTTAGATAATAAATATAAGGTTTAAGGGAGAGTTATGAACTGAGTTGTATCTTCTTGAAATCTATATGTTAACATCCCAAATGTTAATATAATAACATTAATATATAGTAATTCTGAATATAACGATATTTGGAGGTACTGTCTTTAAAAAGGTGATTAAGTTAACATGAGGGGGTCAGGGTAGGGCCTTAATACAGTCTAACTGTTGCCCTTTTAAGAAAAGAAGAGGGATGTAGGCACAAAGACAAAAGGTCATGCGAGGACACACCGAAAAGGTGTTCATCTACATGCTGAGGGGACAGGCCTCCAGAGAAGCCAAACCTGCCGGCCTTGGTCTTGGACGTCTTTACTTTAGAACTTAAGAAAATAAATTTCTCTTTACGCCACTCAGTGTGCAATATTTTGTTAGAACAGTCATAGAAAACTAATATAAGAGGTGAAGATAATTTACCCAAAGTTACAAAAATCCCAAGTGACACAGACAGTGTTTACATAAAGTGCTTAACATCAGTTTGTACTTTTATCTCCAATACTCATTGAAGTCTGAATACTTCTTTGTGGTAGAAACCCTTTTTGTTATGCACTTTCTTGCTTCTGTGACAATTATTCAACAATAAAATTGCCATAAGCTTATTTCCCCATATTACAATTTCAGTTTAGTTATAAATACACTGCCAAACATCTGTGGAGAACACACTGAATATCTGAATTAAAATGTGATCGTCTGACTTAATTCTTCCAAATGGATAAAAACTCCTCTGAACAAGGGAGGTAAACTGCTGAAAACTCTAAGCAGCATACATGGAAAATTTCCAAAGATCATTAAATTTTTATGTAAATGTATATATTTGAGGCCATTAGTATTTCTGCTTCCAGCTAAGACTAACTTCTAGGTTTCAGGAAGTACTTAAATACTTGGAGTAGAATCAGAACTACTGCTTACTTGCACGAACAAAGTTAAGATGTCCAATTTAGTGCATATTAGCAGTTAAAACAGGTTCTTATATAGAAGGTCATTGTTTTAGTTCCTGTATAATGCTAACAAATCTGCAGTAATTCAATAATTTGAAAGTCTTCGATTACATGAAATATCATTAATAATAAAGGGTGTTCTATAGCTCAACTGACAATTGTAAATATTTCAAAACACATTCCAATTTTGTGTTACAAACTGCTACAATTATTTAATTCATTTATGTTGTTCATGCTCGGCTTATCGTTATTATCATAAAGAAGAGCTAAAGCAAAATAAGAAAAAAGTCGCTTTTTCTAGTTGTAAAAATATAACTTAACCTTATCTTCATAAGTTAAAATCTGTCAAAATTAATTGTTTATATAGCAAGCACCTATAGCACAAGTTTACTTTTGGTTATCCATACCTAAGTTACTAATTCAATAAAAAGACTTATTTCCTAAAATGAAGATATATCACAAATTTACATACTAAAAATTGTTAAAAATATTAGATGATCAATTAATATAGGACTTCCAGCCATACTGCAATGAATTTTCATATGTGATATTATTTATTAGTTATTTTAAAACATTTACTTTTTGTACAGAAACAACAGAGGGGAGGAGGACAGGAATTTCTTGTGTTCTTTTTCTCTTCCTTCCAGTTGACTTTGTACCCGTCCACTCATCATCTCCCCATTGTTTAGGAAAGTAATGTTGGCGAATAATGAAGAGACAATGTTAACAAGATTTTCCCACAACGTAAAATGAGACTCAGTGTTTTGCTAGTTGTTTATTGTCTCTTTGTTTTTGGTTTTTTCCATTTCTTCTAAAGGCGTTAACTCTGGAAAAAGGCAAGAATACTATAATCCCACATAAATTTGCAACACAGAACACTATGGGAAGATTTTTTTCTTTTATTATATAAAGAATTTGAAGAGGAATCAAATGACATACAATAAAATAATATTTTATTGGACAAAAAGCTTGTTTGGTGTTTTTCTGTGCAATGGCTCTAGTAGCACTTAGTTGTCTTAAATGCGATTTGGAATAATTTTGCTAAATTGTATTGTGACAGCTGTCATATCAGCATGCATTTACAAAAACTTATCAAAATTGGTTAATTTTTGTGTAGACATTTTAATATTGAAGATGGAAGAAAATACTCAACATTTTCAGCATATTATGCTCCATTATTTCAAGAAAGGTAAAAACACAACTAAAGCACAAAAAAAGATTTGTACAGTGTATGAAGAAGGTGCTGTGACTTATCAAATGTGTCAAAAGTGGTTTGCAAAGTTTCATGCTGGAAAGGAAGACCAGTTGTAATTGATAGTGATCAAACCGAGACATCAATTGAGAACGATCAACATTCTACTATGCAGGAGATAGCCAACATACTCAAAATATCCAAATCAATAAAGTTATTGGTGAAATGAAAAGTGCGTCTTTTATTTTACAGAAAAAACTAAATGGACTTTTTGACCAACTCGATGTATTTGTTATCATAGTATTGCATGTTTATTAGGCCACATGAAGTAAACTTTTTTCGTTGTAGTTTACCTTTCACATTTTGGTGTTTATTTTTCTGCTAATTTCAAAATATTATATGAATAATAGGAGAAAACCATCTCAAAACTAAAGAGTCAAACTAGTTAGTATAGAAACAGGAGCTTCAAAAGATCTATTCAACTTCCTTTTTGTTCTACTTAACACTCTCTTTTCCATAAATAAAGTACTACCAATAGTTGGTATATATCAGTATTTCTCAACTGGGGACAGTTTTGGCCCCAGGGTACAACTGGAAATATTTTTGATATCCACAACTGGAGGGAATGAAGGGTCCTATTGACTTCCAATGTGTTTAAGCCAGAAATGATATTTAGGATCCTACAATTAGGATAGCTCCATAACTAAGTATTATCCAGTCTAATCCCTGGTATATATTCTTCTGTTCTTTTTATACAGCTATTGCACTTGTACATATGCAAATGAAAGTTTTGTACATTACCATAGTCCCTGGTTTAAAGAAGTTCAGGCACATAGTGGTTGTATTATATTTCTATTATAACAGTGTAAATGATACTCAAGCATTAAGATAAAACTAATATAGTATCTGCCTACTAACGGTATTTTAAAACAATATTTTTATTTTTTAATTTTTTAAAGATTTTATTTACCCATTCTTAGAGAGAGGGGGAAGGGAGAGAGAGGGAGAGAAACACTGATATGTGGTTGCTCCTTGCATGTCCCCCACCAGGCACCTGGCTTGCAGCCTAGGTATGTGCCCTGACCTGGAACTCAATCCCCTGAACCACATCAGCCAGGGCTAAAATAATATTTTTAAGAAAAAATCCAGTAATGTTTATAACATAGTAACCTTAGGTTTCTTAGCAGTGCAGTGTGGCAAAAAGATTGGGTATTGTGATTTTATTTTTCATAAGACTCAGCTTTGCTCTGTATTCCAAATTTCTCTGTTTGTTAGGTGTGAAATTTGTCAAATTTATGACTTCTACTAGATCATTTCTGTCCTTCCAATTGTTCCAATATTACTTTACTATATGATCAGAATGCCTAAATTTCACAGTATTCATCTATAACCCTCTCCACCTCAAGAGCCTGTAAGAGAGATGACAGGCAAATCAAGGGAATGCAGCATTGTACTGAACAAGGGCATGGTGCATGAAGAATACATGAATGACAACAGAAAGAGCAGAGCTATTTTCAGATCTGATGGATGCTCCGACTTCATCACATGTATTTTCTAATAACAAGCTAATAAAGCTTACTTTAAGAATCCTATAAATAAAACACTCTCACTTTTTTTTTATTTTCACAGTTTTTGCTGCAATACTGTAACTGCTATGTTTTCCGTTAAAAAAAAAACCAAAACTTTTTTACATTGGAACCTTAACCTTATTTCTTTGCAATGTAGAGAATTATAATGATGTATTTTTATTCACATGTATATTTCATTGCAATATGTGCTAAATTTGACACTTGGGAAACCATTTTCATTTCTATTAATGGGCTTTTTGGACAAAAATTAAGGGCTTTGGGTAATTATTATATCTTAATATATTTTTAATTTGCTATATAATATAAATTTTTTATGACCTGTACCTGCAAAAATTAAAAAAGAAAGACAAAAGATAGAATTAAAAACAGGGAGATAGAGGAAGGGAGGAAGGGAGGGAGGGAGGGAAAGAAGGAGGGAGGAAAGGAAAAAGACAGTGATGGAGTAAAGGGCAGGCCACCTCAAAATATGCCACTCAGGTATATTGATTATTTTGAATTAAAGTTATTTGAGAAACAGTAGTAAAAGAAGGGTGCTCTGACCCTCCTCTTTGTCCCTGTGAAATCAGTAAATAAATCTGTGATGTTAAAATTTCCTTCCTTGTACTACAGGTAAAGGGACATCATTACCAACTGACATGTGGAATTAAGGGCCAAGAGGCTGTGTAAACAAACTGTTTAGTTTCTTCCCTAATCAGTACCTGAACCAGAGTTTCTTTGTCTGTCAGTTCTTCACAAAAGTATTTTTTCCTTTTCTAAAAGGTGTAAGAGCTGGTCGCTTTGGTAATTTCTTTGAGTGTCATATTTCTACGTACTCATGTACATACAAAATTAAAATTTGATGATCTCCTGTTAATCTGTCTCATATAATTTAATTACCAGACCAGACAGAAAAACATGGAAGAGTAGAGGACATTTTTTTTCAACAACAGGAGAAAAGAAAGGAAGGTAGGGAAGGAGACAAGAGACTGGAAGGAAGGAAGGAAGGAAGGAAGGAAGGAAGGAAGGAAGGAAGGAAGGAAGGCAGACATTTAATGAGAAATAGAAGGCAACAAAAACATTTAAAAAATCAATATTGGTAATATTTTGAGATGCTGAGATGTTAACTATTGAAGTATACAGTTTTTCTCAAATAATACTAGCATTTAAGCATTTTTCACTGTTGTCAAGAAAAGGCTTAAATGCAGCTGTTTCTAGCTGAATCACAACTTTTCCATCTTTGTTACTAAATCTAATTGATAGCAGTTTGGTGATCTAATATTGTTTTCTGGTGCCTACTACCTCTCTGGTGTATAATAGAAGTAGACTATAAATAAAATTTTACCATGAGAAAAAAAATTAAGATGAAATTCAAAGTTTTCTATGAAGCTAAAGTTGCTTAATTTAAAAGTAGCTCCCTATATCTGTTCTTATACATTTGTTGTTATTGTGTACAAGTTTTCTGTGTATTGTTGATGTTTTGTTATTTTGCTGCCCTTACTTGTCCAAAAAAGATATTTCAAAGCTGAATTAGTTCTTATAACTATTTGAAAAAATATGTTTTGTGATATCTAATGATTTATTGGACTTTGATTTGCATTAGTAAAATACGTCAAGGACCATATATTGTCTCCTTTTTTTTCTCAATACATATTATATGTGAATCTTGCAGTATTTGAATAGGTTTATTCAACCATTCCAGTTCAAAAGTTATTACCTAATTTAACAGTGCTCAGTTTTAATATAGTATGAATGAAAGAAAAAGGGAAAAATGGACCCTTTTATAATTTTATTCTGTACATTAATGCATGTTTACATTATAATTAGTGTTCCAAGCATTATACATTAACTAGATGGCTGATATATTGACTCAGATTTGAGCTGAAGTATGGGGAGAAGAGAAGGTAGCTTTATAAATAATAATACTAAGTAAAGTTTATAGAAAATAAAAAATTTTGTTGAAATATTCATAAAATAGAACTTGGACTTCTTTAAGAGATATATTACTCTTAACACTCTAAATCATTACATTACTTCCCTGTTGCATATCTAAGTTATATTTAAAATACTTATATCATCCGATTTTTTAAAAGATTTTAAATGTTGATATTCTCTTCTATTATATAAATGAACCAAAGATGGACGTTTATGGGCCACTAGGTTATTTATTTCTTAACCACAGGCTATGATTAATTAGTTCAAAAGCCCACTGGCTCCAAATTAAAAATTTACACATGCAAATAGTATGTCCAAAACAGTCCAAATAAGCAGATGTTTTTAGTCACTTAGAACTTGGCTCTTTTGAACACCTTATAAAATTTCACCCAGTATCTACTGGCTATTGATAAACTAGAGTCTTATATTTATAAAACTGTAACCCATGACATCCTTTGTTGCATAGGTTGCTAGTCAGGCAGTAACAAAGAAGAAGGGAGAAAACGGGCTATCCCTGATTAAGTCAGGAATCTACAGCTTCACAGTCACCCCAGGGGACAGCCTTATCCTCCCCCAAAGGGATGTTAATCACTGAGCAGCCAAGAAAGTTCAGTTTCCAATTTCTCCAGGGAACAAGCACCTGACCCCTTCCCCCAGATTAACCCTGGGGAAAGAGGATCAGTGATGGGGAAATTCCTTTGCTGGACACATGTGCAGTAGAAGCCAGATGAGGCAGCAGAACTTCGAGCTGCACACAGTAGGAACCAAAATGGCTCCATAAAGGGGAGGAGCATAGCCTGGGGACATCTAGGAAAAGAACAAGATAGGATACAGGCACAAAATCCCAGAAGATCCAGGAAAGGGATTGGATAGGGGGAGGACCCAGCACAACTGCGGGAAAACAAAGGAACAGGTTGGACAATTGGGAAGATGGCCTGCTTGTTTTCAAAACTAATACAATATAGGGAAGATTAGCACGGACCTGGGGGCCTGTGGCTGCTAGAACCTGCCAACTCTCTACAACTCCAAGGGCATATTGTTTCTTTTCACACCAACCAATTTTGCTGCTACTCTTTAACTTTTCCCGCACATGTGACCTTGAAATTCTTTTCTAATGTCACTTTTGTTAGCTCACATGCATTATTTTTCACATTCATAAATGATTTTTAAAAGTTTTATCTTTTCGTACTTTAATTTTTTAATTCTTAATGCAGAATCTGCATTTGCCAATGGGCAATGTGGGTGAAGTGTTCTATGCTCATTTTCTCTGGCAACACCTTCAGAGCTCTCTGACCTAGAGACATCCTGACCTGCTGCTATAGACCTAGGGAATCCACTGCACTGAGCTCATGGTAAAACTATTGGGAAATAGTGAAGAGCCATTATTCAGGACCATCCCCTCCTCCTAGGACTAAACTGGAATTTCAACTAAATTATTGAAGAGTGGAGTACATATGTCCATTTTGATTTTTCTACAGAGAATAACATATGCTGTAGCACCGTTTTCTTGATTATTCTGGCTTCTACCATGCATTAGATCTCTTTTTTAACACACATGTGGCTTCTGAAATATTCCATTGAGTTATCCAAAGCCCAGGAGAGCCTATTCTGTTATGTAAATGAATATGGGAATATTCTGTATATGTTGTTGAAATATAGCTTTGGTCTAGGCATATATCTGTGGGAGCCCCCACTCTCTAGGGTGAATGGGTTATTTAAAAAGAAAACTCCAAAACTGGAATTGACTTCATTTTCTGCCCATAGAAAGAAGGTACCTCCATATATAAAACATCAATGGAATGTGTCAGGATCTGAATGTGTCAGAGTAAATTACCTCATAAGACTAGATTTTAAATAATTCTATAAAAAGGAGGGTAAATGTAGATTAAATTATGTGCCATCATTACCTAAAAGGTAAATCATGAGTAAGGATACTTACTTAGAGATACAGAAATGTTATGATAACTGTTATAGGGCCAGATATAAAATACTATATTTCCATTATATTAACCTCTTAAAGAGGGAAAAGAGGTTGTAGGAAAGTAGAAGAAGCTATGTGTTGGGGGGGCGGGGGTTGGTAAATGGTGATGGAATTCTCAAGATATTGATTTAGATTTTTTAAATTTTGTTTCTTTGTTTTGTTTTGTTTTGAATACAATTAACACAACTGTGCAGCTCACTGGTGATAGGATCAAACTCTGGTGACCAGTGGCCCAGGATCAAATGCTGGCTAGGACCTTTGGTAAGCCACTGTACTGTGAGTTTGGAGAGAATTCAATTAACGAATAGGTCGGATATATACAGAGTCTGTCCAGCAGTTATCCAGCCATGCAATATGAAAAATACAGACACTTACTGAAAAAGATACAAGATACAAGAAACATTGTACATAGGACAATGACCCCTCAGTCCCCTTGAAAGTAGGCACCTTAAGACCTCACACAGTTCTCCTAATCGCCATTTGCAGCCCCATAGAATTTTCCTGAATCTCACCAATGGTCTGAAATCATTTCCCTTTCAAAGGTGATTTTAGTTTTAGGGAAAGCCAGAAGTTGTAGGGCACCAAATCTGGGCTGTAGAGGGGCTGCTGAGTCAGCAGGGCGATTTGATGTTTCAGCAAAAAACTTTGCATGAGACATGAAACATGAGCAGGAGCTTTGTCATGATGAAACTACCAGTCACCAGTTGCCCGTAGCTGTGGCCTTCTGAGTCATCTGAAAAGCTTCTGTGGAGGAATGGTCAAGCTTAACGTAAAATTTGCTGCTCCACTCAGTCATTTGGAATGCGATGGCCATACATTGTACATGCTCACTGAATGACGTGTACTGCCCCCACTGACTAGCACGGGGAAGTCATCATTGTTCATGCATGTGCATTCCAGTCTACTCTCCTTGGTCGCCAGGTTACATCAGTGTCACGCAAACCATTCTCATTATATTAACATATTAACAACTGGACTTTTTCCAGACAGACTATATGTGGTTTGTGTGTGTGTGTGTGTGTGTGTGTGTGTATCTCTTTAATCAACTCATATATATCAAAACAATTAACTTAAAATGGAAAAACTAGGAATAAATAAAAACTGGTGTCAATTTAAAATTGATGCAAATATAGGAAAAATGCAGTTACTATCACAGAGGGGTGACCTGTTGTTAAAAAATGATACGTGTATAGAATGGCTCAATTCACCCAAGTAACTTAGTAAAGACTAGAAAATAGAGAGTTGGAGAATAAAGAGAAATAACCAAAAGTACATCAAATTCCACATTACATAAGAAGGCATACTACTTTGATTTTCTATATGTCACTGAGAAAATACTGGCTTATTGACCTGGTTGCCAGTTGATGCTAGTTGATATTGCAGAATGACAAAGAGGCTGTCCAACTGAGTGCCTACCTGGGGTCCCTCTATGCCCCTACAGCTTCTCACGGCATGGTTGCTGTACTTAACAAGGGAGAAAATAGAAGATGTCATTAAAGTTTGTGCCCAGTCCTGGCCAAGCAGCTGTTGATAAAACATTTACATGGTCCAGATAGATTCAAAGGGGTGGAGACAGAGAATCCATCTCTTGACAGGGAAAGACGGCGAAGACACACTGAAGAAATGCATGTGATATGGACATCTTTGGAAAACACAACATTTCACGACATACTATCAGGCTTAAATAGTGCCATGCTTCTGATTTCTGCACACAACATACCCCTATTTAGGAGTGTTCTCTACCTTCCCGTCATTAATTTTTACTAATCCATTTAGATAAAATTCAGTTATCACTTCCTCTGGGAAAGTTTCTGTTACCTGTTATATGGGATAGACCACATCTGCTTGTATGCCCATTACAGGCCTGTGTTCTTTACCTGTCTATGAACCTGCGTCTCCCACTCGATAGTCTAAAGCGAGAGCACTTTTCCCCCCTGTGGTATGCCCTGCACTTTGGAAACTTTCACAACTATACTAGCTGAAGAAAATGAACAATTGCATTTTAGAAAAAAAAAGCTTCACGCTAACAGGACATTTCTTTTTGTTGTGGCGGGTGGCTTTCATTGTTAGGTTGAGAAGGTGTCACCGTGTGTGTGTGCCGCTTTCCACCAGGCAGGCTGAAAGCTTTGTAGGAAATGAGCTATGCAGCCTTCTAACGCAATACAAATTGAGGTACCGTTGCCCTGTTCCTGTAAGTTCACAGCTGTTCCATATAATTTGCAAATTGTCTCCTGCCCTCTCAAGTTGTAGTTGTTTTACATTTTCTTGCCCAATAACAATTCCTTTGGTTTCTTGCTGCCATGAGTCCTTTACATATGCTAATGATCTGCAGCAAACCTTCCCTAATTAAGGAGACGTGGCTGCAACTGATGCTACTAAATATGTGTGCTCTTCTCTTGACTAGTACATAGCTTAGAAATGATGTTCAGGAAACAGGTTCCCAAATTTAATTCTATAGTATTCAGGAAAATTAGTACCAGACTTTAGCAATATATTTTAGTATTCTTCGCTTACCATTTGCTACTATATATATTGCTACATTTAATGGCATGGAGGCTCCTTATTTCACAATTCTAATTATTTTAAATTCATATATCATTTTCAGTGTTGCCTTTGGTAATAATTTTCAAATGACAATGTTCAGCTACATAAAAAATGAATGCGTGATCATTCTATCTTATCTATTGGATGGATTAAATGTTGAAGAATCTCATGACTCAACCCATTTTAAAAGATGAGAGAAATAAGAAATATATGCTTAGTGGGTGTAGAAGATAATGGGACATGGTACTTAATTTAAAATATGCATGAACCTGTACTATTCACTATGCATGAATACACTAATATCTCAAATGGGATATGTGAACAGAATTAAATAAAAATGACTAGAGGGAATTCATTTTCTAAAGTGTACATAACAAAGGGTGCTGTGTCAGAAATGTAAATTCAACACTGTGTACTTCAAAAACACCCAATTGCTGATAATTCAAAATCAAAAAGTAATCTTATGCTGTTTTTTACTTGAAAACTCTTATCAACAATTCTTTTAATTAAGGAAATCTTTCCATTTATATGGATCATCTTAGCACATGATGTTTTGGAAAATCACCAATAACAAGAAAGTTTTTGTGACACTGCTAATGTTTTCCAGTTAAGATACTAAATGTTCGCTCTCCAGTTCTGGTTGCCAGAATTTTCTTAGGCTAGGAGCAAGGCATTGTTCTCATTCAGGCATAGAGTAGATCACTTATTTGGACTCTGCCTCAGTGGAGAGGGGAGGGAACCAACACCTTTCTTAAGAAAAGGAAAGCACTAGTGGGGTTGAAGCAACAGTGGCATGTGTATGAAAACCCACTAGTAAGTAAAATCTTGTTAATATTAACTATAACCATAGAAAGACCACGATGGTTGATCTTTGGATCTTCACTTACTAATGTGTGATCTTTATAAATTACAGGGTATATTTGAATGCCACCATTCATCTGTAAACAAGGGATACTATTGTATACCCTTGCAGTGTTGCTGTGGCTATTATGAAGATTATAATTGAAGTTACTGGCATTCATAAAGCACATATGAATGACAGGTATTGAAATTTTCATATCTATATTTGGGGAAATGTTGTTGACAGGGAAATTTCTTCTTTTTAGGCTTCCTTGAAATTGAAGACAAGGCTAATTTTTCCTTGTGTGTTTACCTAGCATCTTGTGAAAATTTCTCTCCATAAAATCTATTATAATATACTTTTCATCTTTCTACTGGTAATTGACTAGTGTTTGGAGCTTAGGTAATGCATTTTATTAAACATTTCACTCTCAGAACATAGCAAGTTCCTGGGAATGTGTGTTAAATATGAGTTTTATGAACTACACTGAAATACATAAATAATTAGAAAAAACTAAATTAAATTTTTAAAATATTATGTGTCTAGAGAATAATCAGTATAAAAGATCAAGGTGTTTCCTTAATGTATCAGAGTTTATGAGAATATAATTTTGCATTTCATAGCCTTATTATAGTCACAATTCAAGAAAATTTTTAAAATTTAGTTTTCAATTATAGTTTTTGTCTCTAATTGAGTACAAACATTTAAAACATTTATTTTAAAAGTATTTGGTGAATGTGATAACCACTACACTACAGAAAAACATAAATAAAAAGTGTTGACCTTGCGATTATTGGTTGATACATACTAAAACCACATCTCTGAAATTTTTAGATTATTTTTAGAGAAATGGCAATGCTTTACCTCCAGAACCTAATAAAGATGCTGGATGAATTGTGTTGTGTCTTAACTATTACTCTTTCATTGAGAAATGACAAAGAAAATTACACATACTTCTTTCGTATCAGTTAAGTAACAATTTCCACTGATTCAGCCATGGTTAATGCTGTTAGAATTTAATGCAAGCAACAAAAATTTGCACACATTTTTTTTAGGGGTTAATAAGTTCCAAAAAGCACATTGAAAGCAATTTTAGCGGGCTTTCAAATAGCCAACAAAATTAAATTTTATTGTTATAATCAAATAAAATATAGTAATATTAACTTTATATAGTGGTTGGTGCACTAATCTCTTAGTTGATAAATGTTCTAGCTTACTGAAAAACAAAAACAAAAACATAAAATCTCCATACTTCATGGAACTTACTAAACATTAACCTGACGTTTATTTTAAAATTGTAATGTGATTATAATAGTTAATATAAAGCATGCAATAAAACAAAGGACTAAAATCATACTCTTAAAAATAAAGTTTCTGTATTGAAATAAAAAAAGATTAGACTGTTTAATTTGAAAAGAATGTTCGGGTTTTTTTGTTTTTTTTTACATTTAGTATTGTCAAAAGAGATAGGTGAGAAATAAGTGTTTAACTCAAGCTAACATTTATCAGGCTTGAACTATGTGTTTGACTTGCCTTGAAATTTTTGTGCATGTACACGCTCATTTAATACTCATAATCCTATGGTGTAAATACTTTCAAAGTCCTATATTAAAAGTGAGAAAATTGACCAAGAAAAGTTAAGTGACTTTCTAAAGCAAGTGAATCTGGTAAGTGCTAGAATGGTGAATGCAGATATGTTTTCAGAACTTTTAATAAGAAATGTATTATGTTCACCAATAAATTATAATAGAGAATAAATATTAATTACTGAAATAAAATGATTGATTTGTTTTATTGAATTGTGCATATCCAATGATAAAATGAACTTTCTACACATAATATAAAAACATGATATAACAGTGTGATTTTATATTGAGTGAAAATATCACCTAAAAAAAGCACCATTTATGGGAACCTCAAAGCCATTCAATATACATTTCTATGATTGAGATTTATTAAAATAGTGTTCAGTAATGATCTGGAAAATCAGAACACTAATATATAATTACTGCAATTAATAAGAAATTAGTCTAGCCAAAAATTCAGACTCTAATACAATGTATTCTATAGAAGAGTTACTTTGTATAATAAAAGAGCCTGGGATTTAAAGCTACCCACACCCTTTTGATAAAGCAGTAATTCTGGTTACTGAGGCCTCTGAGAACTTCTATATCCTTATCACTAAAGTGGCAATATTAAGATATGTAATATAGGATTGTGGGAGGTTTTGAAGGGCATGAGAAAAAACACCCTTAGCCATTAATGATGACTACTACATGGTCTGTAAATGCTACTGTCACTTACAGCCTGGGACAACAGGCAGCAGGAAGAGAGGAAGGTCAAGGATGAGATGGATAAACTCCATAAAAGATGATATAGTTATGAGCCTACAGAAGCTGAACAGGGCTGTTGAGGACAGGACATCGTGAACATCATCCATGAGTTGACTGGAGTTGGAGCCCGCTCAATGGCATATAACACACAAAGAGTGTAAAAGACAATTCTATTCATAAGGAAAGAATCCCAAATCTTCACAAATATGCTCAGCTTCTATCTAACTACTTAACTTAATATTAAATTAATTTCTATTACATTTAGGTAAACGTTTTATTCATATTACAAATATATAGACATCATTCAAAGAAAAATATAGATAAAATTAAATTTATTTAAATTGTATTAGATGTTTTATTTACTGGATTGTTTTTTTTTTAATATTGAAACACTTAAGAGACAATATTCTCCTAATACACATTAAAATAAAATCCTAAATCTCACAACCTAATACAATCAATGAAAGGTTATGAATGCTTATGTCAAATATAGATCTGGATTCACTTTTAGGATTCCAGCACTAATGACAGACAATAATCTGGTAGTAAAAAGTGCACTCCCTGAAACTCTGGACTATATGCATTGAATAATAGACCCACCACACCACTTACTGGATGACTTTAAGCTAGTTCCTTGAACTGTGTTGTGTTCAGTCTACCCTACTAGTAGTATATGGGCATGATAAAAACAACTACCTAATGTGCTCAGAGGGTCAAAAAAGTATATACACAAAGCATATGATAGAGTGTCTCTAATAAAAGATACAAACAATAAATGTGAATTAGCATTCATTGGGTATGTGTCATTGGGTAAGCTACGTATATTATCTAAGTTTCCTTTTCCTGCAGTCCCATGAGTTATGTGAGTATAGAGTATTCCTTGACCAAAGAAGAGTCTTGTTCCATATATAAGGACCGACATTTTTCTCTTCATGTCTTGCTTTAGAAGAAAGACAGAAAGGCCATTTGAGCAACTAGTTACCACATGTCTACCATCTGTGAAATACTGGAC